>VWZN01001601.1:192761-208098 GCA_013396955.1 Regulus satrapa | reverse complement strand
CCGCCGAGCCCCCTCTCTGCAGGCTGGGGGTCATTTGTCCCGCTCGCTCCCTGTCCCCTCGTCCCTCCCGTCACCACAAGGACTCCCGAGCCGGCGGCGAGGTCGTCTCCCCCTCCGCCTCCTCCGCGGTCCCGGCCGGGCGGGCGAGGCGCGGGTTCCCCGCTCCCCTGTACCTCTTTGCGGCGGCGGCGGCGGCGACGGCGACTGGCCCCGGCTGCCGAGCACCGCCANCGGAGCGCGGCCCGGCAGGAGCCCCGAGCCCCGCACTTCGCGTTACACGTGCCCGCCCGACGGCCGCTCCCCGGAGCCGGGCAGCGTTCTCGCCTGGACAGTGTGCCCGCCATGTAAATTAGCCTTCGGGTCGGGTTATGGGGCAGAGGGAAAAAAAGTACCTGTGCTGTGTCAGGGGGAAAGAATGAGCCTTGTGAGAAGGCTCGCTTGGGAAACGAGGATTTCGACGAAGTCAAGCACTTTTTTCCTGCTGTGCCTGGGAATAGTATGTCAGTGCTAGGCTGGTACGACAGGGAAAAAAAAATTAAAATCCATATTACTGCATAAAGGAAAAATTAATCTTGCACTGAAATGAAATGTGGATTAACAACTATTGCATAGTTCTCCTGAAAACAAAATGCTTTAAAAAAAGTCGGTAAAAAAACAGGTTTCATCATTGAACAGCAAGTCTACCAACCTGTGCATGAACGCACTGAGACAGGACATCATGGGCTGTTAGAAAAAATGAGCCGGGCTCAATTCATAGTATATCTCTGGCATAAAACCAAGATTGTGCTGGCAGTCCAGTTCTGACTTGAATAGTCGTCCTGTACCACTGCACTTCAAATTCATCTTCCTTGTAATTCACATCAAGATTAAGCATTTCTATGTATTTTACAACATAAATACTTCAGTATCCGTGTGGTCATTGCTGTAGCCAGCAGTGAGGATAAGCATGCATTTGGTACGGTGTCTATTTCATCTGTCAAGACACAGCATTTTCTATTGGTAAATTTGTCTGTCACTCCAAACCCAACATTTGAGGAACGCAGAATTTTGCACATAATAAACTCTTGCATCCAGCCACACAGCCAATTTGTTTCTCTCCCTGTCATTCCGCTCCAAGCAGTCTCGTTGTTTCTCTTCTGATGCACTTAGCCCATCACAAAACCTCTCTTCTAGGTTTCTCCCTGAATTGCCTGAGCTCTGCTGCTGGGAGACCTGTTACTGGACACTCATTGCTTCCATGGCCTTAGGGAAACTGCTCTGCCAGCACAGAACGCAGGACAGCGACAGGAATGCTCTTGTACAGCTCAGCCACTTGTCACTTCTAAGTCAATGGAAAATACTTGAGTATTCTTGCCAAAAAAGATGTACATGTGGTCTTCTGCACTTCTTATTGAGAACCCCAAGTTCAAGGTTTCCCTTGATGATTTTCATCTTGTCGGCTATTTGCTTTGCTGTGGAAGTATACATAATCAGGGAACTGAGAGGGACAGACAGGGAGATGGTGTTCACAATTCTATCCAGTAGTACTGTTTACGACTCTATCCATAATAGTTTTATCACTATTAATATTTATTTTGTCTGTAAGATGTTTCCCTACAAGCAGTAATAGTCACTACTTTCTTCCAGCTGCTTCTCCCTTTACAATTCCCTTCATGGAAAAAAAAATCTGACTGCAAGGAATCGTGTGTGTATGTGCAAGAGAAATAATCTAGTGAGTTAAGTTCAACAGAAAAACACTCCAACCCAAATATATGTTGATAACTTGGAGAATTTAGTGCCAGTTTCATACTTAGGGATCTGACTACATCAACAGAAGTTTGATTCTAATAACACATTTATTGGTTTAATTTGGTCAAGCGTCATGGCAGCTGCTGCATAAAGGCCATACTAGCATGAGTTGCATACTCCTCCAGCTGGAAATATTCCTTCCAGAGGTCCAAAAGGTGCAAGTGCTGCAGGTGAGTTTCAGGAAGCAGATTGTAGAAACTAGAAGTGAGACCTGAAGGCAGGAATCTCTGCTGCTTTGTGTTAAGATATCATCAGATCCAAAGTATCTGCAAAATATCTCCATGACTTGTGATCTCCATGAATTTGAGATCAAGAGCAGATTCCTTGTCAGGGGATGTCCCTACTTCCCCAAATATCAATATTAACCAATATTAAATACAACAGATTATTTACCTGAGTTTCTATTTGAATCAGTTTATCCTGCTGTTAAGCCTAAGTAGTCTTTAATGTGAGGGTATGTTGTGAAAACTCTTCCTCATGTCAGTTTAGCAGCACTGTTGGCATACCCAGGTACCTCATTACGTGTCAGAGCCAATACTGCCTAACTGTGCACCAGAGATACAAACTTGAAATATTTTGGGGACTCCAAGAGGAAAATATGCCAGAAAAACCTGCTGACTCATTCAATGATTTTTCACACCTGAACCACAGAAAATCATTTCGTACGGTAGAATGCCAAACTGTATCAAGAAGCAGCAAGGGCTCCAGAAAGAGAAACAAATTAGAAGATGAAGTGGCACCACTGAGGTAGGCAGTGCAGTGTCCTCCTGCCATCTCTGAATGCAAAAGGAGAAGATCTGGGGGTGATAACAAGGATCAAACAAAACTACAGCTCTCCAGAAAAATTCATAGGCAGGAGATGGATCTGAGGTGAAGTCTGCAAATAAGGGTCAAGATCAGTGAGGTGCAAAGAGATGCTCAGGTAAAATCCCTTCATGGTGGAGCAAGGGCTAGTACTTAAGTGCAGCATCCACTCCTTAAATGCAGGGAGAAACCAACAAAGTTTCTCCAAGCTCTTCCTCACATATCAAATGTGTCACTGCTGCCTGACACAAGGTTACATGGCTGTGCCAGGTCAGAAGTGGCCTTGAGCACTGGGAGACAAACCCATAGGAGTGAGGAGACAAGGCTGCAGAGCCTGTAGCAGAACCTACAGCTGCCCCCAGGGCTGTGACAAGCTAGATAAGAAGTTTTTCACTTAAAGCATTGGCTAAGGGGGCATTAGTGGTAGTCTGTACTGAGGATGGAACTGCTGGCTGAGAGGAGGATGTGAGTAAAATCAGATAAGGACTTATCTGGGAACTGATATGACAATATTTTCATTACTTTACATTAAAAAGATGGGCTTTTAAATGAATTCCGCTCATAAAATAGGATGGGGAAGGATCAATGTACATTTTGTAAACTTTTTGCATTTATTTATACAAATATGCATTGTGATTCTATACCATTTTTCTTCTCAACAATTCAAGCATAAAAATCCAGAAGATCCTAAGGATCTTGGATCATGCCAATAAAGGCTATCAATTACAGTTTCTTATGAGAATGATCAATAAAGAATATAACCCCAAACTCTTGGGTGGAAGTCAGTGAGTCATAAGGCATTTTTGAGTCACCACAATGATGCAGCTATGAAATAAGAAAGTAGAGGCTAGGATACATAAAGCCTAGCATCGGGAAAAATATTTCCAGTGAAGATATGAAAATTAATACTGTTGCATCCCACCTAGGATATCACAGGGAATTACAATCACACATGTTCAAGAAGAATTTATTCAGACTTAAACAGAGCAGAGGGCTCTGGGGAAGGGAGAGCTTATCTGAGACACAGATGAGGGTTTGATTTGTTTAACCTAGGAAAATAAGATGTGAGACAGTTCTAAGTGTAGCAGGGATGTTAATGGATGGAATTGTCATAAAAGGAAAAAGAGCATAAGTAAGATAAGGATCCGTATAGGCTGGAAAATGGAAGATAGTTTCTGATCATAAGGTGTGGAAACAGCCTTATATTAGGAATGCAAAGGGGGAAAAAAATCAATTTAAAAGTAGACCTTGGCAGATTTATGGAAGTAATCCCATTACAAACTTGCCTGCAAAAGGCAGGAGGAACAAATTTGATAACCTGTGAGACCCTGTCCTGTGTTCTTAAGTGGACTGCAATCAAAGGATAAGGAAAACAAACATCAAAAACTAGCTCTAAAGGATATAGAGATGATTCAGATACAGCACTTAGGATAAGTTGAAATATGTGAACCGCAAGAATCAAAGAATTAACCCATTTTAGGGGCAACGTGAGATACGGTCTGTGATTTGGACCCAAGTCAGGAGGAACCAGGACATCCTCATGCCAGGGTTGTGATCACCCAAAGCAGGTGTTAGGGAAAGGACTGGCAAAAGACAAGTTAAAAGACAGACAAGGGATAAAGAAATGAGATATGTGACTAGGAATCAATATCAAAGTAGAGACTAGAATTAAAGATCAAAGTAGACAAAGGACACATGAAGAAAAGAGTGAATCTAACACTGATAGAAAACTATTCTTGTGAAGCCCTCTGTTGCCAGGGTCACCGAGTATTGGAAGCTTAAAAGCTGATGCAGATAGCTGCAGGTCAGAAAGCAATCCTGTGAAATTAAGGGGGAAAGAAAGGAAAAATAATCAAAAGAACAGGGGGAGGATAGGATAGACCTGGGCCTAGGTAATAAAGAGAGGGTAACTATAATTTGTCAAGAAAGACTGTGAAGAGACAATGACAGCAACAGCAGTCACTGCATGCTGAGGAGGCTAGAGTCAAGAGCACAGTTGTTAGAGTTTGATGAGCTACACATGGCATCAGAATGGAGCTCATTTCAGAATAGAGCTCATTTTATTTCAACCCCTCCATTTTGCCTTGCTTGTCACCCCTGTAATTAGTCAGATTAATTAGTACACTCAACCCACTTACTGTCATTATTTATCATTAACTCTTATAAAAGCTAAATGCTCATCTGTTAGTACCTCTGTATTGGTACTTATGCATAAAGAACAGGGAGGAGTCATGTTTTTGCCTGATATTGGATTCTGTGGGCCATTTGGAAGTGCCACTTATTTCTGGTCTTGACTTCTAATAACTTCCTTTATGTCTGTGCTGCTGTTTTAAGTGGCTTTTGTTTTAATTTTGGTCCTGTGAAAATAGAAGAGCAATGTCAGTGACATTGTTAGCTTATGTTTAACTAAGAATATGAAGCAGAAAACAAATAGAATTTCTCAGCCCATAATTATTTTTTACAACCAAAGTCTTTATGTACTCTCCTTAAATAATATACCTGATATATTATTGCAAAGCCTTTTGCGGCTCTATTTTCAGAGAATCAGATAACTGCCAAAAAAACCCCATACTGATTTTAATAGCTACTCATTACAAAGAAACTAGAACCTAGTCTGAAATGACACATAATTGTTTCAGTTTTAGAATACATTTTAAAATACTTTCTCTCATTCATTTATTTAGGAGACCTGTTGTATGTGAGAAACTGTCAAAATTGTTAGATCAAATTAATAAGAAAAGTTATCATCTACTGTTTTTGCCCTGAAGTATGACTTTGCCTCTCATGGAATGGAAATGAAATTTATTTGGCTGAATCACCAGTGTGGGTTTTAATGTTTCCCTACCAGCCATTAATGAATTGTAAAAAATAAAAATTAAAAAATAATAGTAAAACATAATATTAAACCAATTCTGTAGAATTAGATTGACTTGCCTTCCTAAAAATGGATATTACTGCAAAACATGCAGATAGGGAGAGAAACAGATGGGCGATATCTGACAAATAAAATTTCCAGATACTGCCCCATCTGTTTCCTTCTACACAGTTCAGCTATAAGCTTTTTAGCATTATAGGGTTGCTTAGGTGATATTTCTCTTTGCAATGACATCACACCCAGAGACCCAGCAAAAGCAGTTGGTACAGTAATCTGCGAAAAAGGATCAGTTCAATAGATAATTACGATTTTATTACCTCAAATATACAGGCATTAAACTTCCTTCTTTCATAGTGGAAAGATTGTATCTTCAAAAACATTTTTGGTAAACTCTTTGGCTTATTTTTGAAATTGTTTTGCCATTCCCATTGATCTCCTGTGGATTTGAATACCATATTATTTTATCTGGTAAGATCTAAATTTTTGAGTTCTCTGCTTATGTTTTATTATTTTTTCTTCATTTCCTGATACTTTTCTAAACAATGTTTATTGTTCCTCTCTGAGACTCTGATGCCTTGATTTATGAAAGAAAATGTGTCATGAATATTGTTATATTTTATGAGACAAGAAATCATCATGGCCCTAAGGAGATAACCATACAGGACTGTCCAAAAGGCAACACAATCCCTCATGCCTCCCATATACCTCCCATACAGCTGGATGGGCCTGGATACATCTGAAATTATAAGTATGAAGTGTTAGAATCAATGTAATTAGTTGCAGGGTTATAATTGCCTACATGATTGCCTATTAGTGAGCTGTCCGTGCTGTGGTTTGATGAGGAAAAATCTTTCGTATATTTCTAGATCAAAGCCTTCAGAACACTGTATCATAGCGTAATTGAAGCTGATGATGGTCGTGTCTTAGAATAGAGAAGCTTGTGACTAACTAGGAAGCATATTATCAGAAAAGAAAGGAAGGAAAAGGAAGGCAGAAGGAAGGAAGGCAGGAACTCAGGAAGGAAGGAAACATTGAATCTCTTAAACTACTGTTGAGTTTTTCACAGCTGATTTACTCCAAAACAGAAAGGGCCATGCAAGAGATCTTCATTAAAGACTTGTTCCATGCAGCTGCTCTGCAAAGAGACAGATGGTTAGTGTATTCTTCTTTATTTTGTTAAAAAGTCAATTGGTACACTTTGTTCATTAGGAAAACCTGGGGAATTTTGTGAAAGAGCAGGGAAGGTCACAGTCACACTTTTGTCACATTACGTTTGTTTACATGGTCAGAAGTGAACTTCATTTAAGCTGTAGCATAGTTTTCCAATCAATTAAGAGGCCTCCAAATTTCATCTGCATCCTTAGAATGGGAATGCAGAGTAGACTTTTATGATTCACTTGAGTTTAGATTTTCTGAAGAAAAAAAAAGGTAAAATCTAGAAACTGTAAATATATAAAAGGAAGAATTTTGAATGCAATATCCTCTTTCTTTGAGAGAAGAGTATACCACATACTATTTAGCAAATGCCTTAGTACACATCTATAAAAACATCTGTCTAAGGGTCAACTTCTATACTGATAGAATACATTCCCATTAACCGTCTTAAAGTATAAAATTAAGGGATGTTTCTAATGTGCATGTATGTCCTCAAAGAGAAATTGTGGCTTGGTGCCATCAGGAAGTTGTTTATTCTATGAAATCACAATATTTTTGAAATAAACTTTAAACAGCCAGATTAGACAAGCATCTTTCATTTAAATAAATATCCAATTGCACAATCTTTATTGATAGGCACATTGTACTACTGTTGACTGGACAATTATTTTAGTGAAATAAAAGTAGTCCCTCTCATGAACTCTAAAAGCTTTCCTTCATGGTATACCTGCCCATCAGTTAGCTTGCAGAACTATGTACACAATACAAATGCTACACCTGTTCTAGGCATCCAAAATAATACCACTTCTGCACAGAATCAATAGAACATAGGAAGAAAGAGACATATGGAAGTAACTCCATTAATGAAACAGTTGATCTTGTTCTACATACACAAGAAACAGAATATTTTTTAGGTACCTCTCATCGAGCTTGACAACTTGGCTCCAATAAATAAGATACATTCCTAGATTAATTTCATATGAAGATGGAAACTTGGTGGTCATAAGAACAGAAGGCTTTTCTCCTCAGTCCATCACAGCAGACTTTTAGAACTTGCTCTGAAATCTGCTTCTCCTTTACAGGAATAAGAAAATAAATATTATTTTCACTTGACCTAGACAGTAGAGTTATGTATGGGGTTTTTTTTGTTGTCTTTTCAGGTTATTATCCTAAAGACCTTCAGACCTTCTGCCATGTACAGTTGATTTGTGGAGAGTTCATTTATGCATGTATTTATTTCATTTTTAGGCACTGGTTTTATTGTTTACAAAAAGGGAGGAATGGTTTGGCATCTATGAGAACAGCACAATAAAATGTATGCACTGGGACACTGAGGTGCTTTTCACTATTCTTTGCTGTTATTTTTTGGTGGTGTAATAGACCTTCCTTTAGTTAGACTTTTCACGTCATCTCCTGCAGGGAAGTCACTGGAAACCTGAAGATACATGAACTGGATTAATCAACTTTTATATAGGTTGTGAATTAGCTGGACTGCCAGGCTCAAAATGGCATAATTTATGGCTTGGCAACCAAATGGTATCCAGTAGCAAAATGGACTAAAGGACCTCTGAACATCTCATCCAACCAGCATTTCTGCCTGTGACATGTATACGGCATTTTTGCTGTTGCTCTAAGAATAGGATTCGCTCCTTTATAAATTGTGGATGATCTTATAAGAAAATCCGTAGATTCTCATAAATTGAAAGAGGTAAAAAAAACCCCAAACTTTTCTGTGGCATATTTTAGGTAGTGTATTGCAAACCACTCCCTTTGTAGCTGGTTTTCAACCTTGTATTTTACATCTTCTTATCCAATTACTGCAGTTATAAGATACTTGTTTTTTACAAATGGATAATGAGGTATTTGACATAAACTGTTTGCTGTGTTTGGAATATTAAACTCAATAAAATCTTCAAATACATATGAAATGAATATTAAAACCATGCATTATGCTTTAAGTATATTAACTATGACATTAAAATAACAATATTGAATGTGTACATATAAATATGCATCTAAAAGTTGGTATATATGGTTTTAATTTTCTTCTTGTAAACATGTATATATACCTACTCACTGGATATTAAATACTACTTTTTAATGAGAGGCATCTATTAATCTATGTAAATTAATGATACATATCTCTCATAAACACTCTCCATATTACTATTAAATTTTTAATAATAATACCATTGTTTTAAATCTACCTAAGTGAAATTTGAAAAAAAAAAATTGAAGTTGTTTGAAAATTACTTGGAATTTCAAACTTTAGGAAGCTGATAAATAAGTATAGGCAGTAGTCTCCTAGGTCTATATTTTTATTTTATTCTACTATAAATTTAAGAAAATCTCACTGGGGACTTGTCAGGATTAATCTATTGTTTATGAAAAATACTTAAGGGTCTCCCAGTGCAGAGTATTAAAAATATATAAACAAAAAGTGACCGAATATGTTAAAACATAAATTAAATTCTACCTCCAATCTACAAGAGTACATTACTGCTCCCTTACTGCTGGGGCAGAGGATACTGTAGTAATGTTTAGGATGTCCTGTAGGATATGCATACATACAGAATATGCATACACACAGAACTCTGCCGAGTCAGTTCAGTTTCCTTATCTTCAGGTTAACATAAAATGGGTTCATACTCCAAAATCAACTAAATCAGTTGATTTCCTGGACAGCTGAGAATTACCAGCATGAATCCTCCTCCATCCCAGGAATCTGTCTGCCTGGACTCAGGAGCAACAGTGATACATTAAGAGCTTTGAGGGGATATATGAGAAGCTTCTTGGAGGAGCCTTCCCCTTATTCTCCAGACCAGGTCATAAACTCAGGCTATCATCCTGGTTCTGTGCCTGCGTCATGCTGCAAGTATGATTGTTCATACCTCCCTGTTCTGCCTCCAATCCACACACTTGACTCCTTGACCTGCTCCCCAACCTGCCTGCAACTATAGACTAGATTGGTAATCACTGGGCCATGTCCAACCATTGTTCCAGTCACCAGACCTGATCTGCCTTCCTCATTCAGCCCTCTTTTCATCAGGGCTGCTGCCTTCCGTGCCTTGCTGTTGTCCTCAGCTACAGGTTTGCCTCTGCTTGCAGAGCAGCCATCCTTGTGCTGCTCCCAAACACAGACAGGAGGATGTGCTTAGGGATTCCAGTGCTGCTTGCAGCAGGAAAGTGACCTGAGTAGGCTCAGCCCATTGTGGGCGTTCTCCAAGGATGTCTCAGGAAGACTTGTAACACCAAGTTAGGGATTCAGAGAAGATTGTAACCCACTTCCATGGTTGGAAGGCCCATGTTGCTAAGGTGCAGGGGACAATGAGTTGGTCCTTGAATAATTAGATGTAGTAATAGATGTAGATCCTTGTCCCAAAGGACTTGAATTATAAACAATAATCATACAGATCCATTTACATTATTTGGCATAGAGAGCATTTTCCATCATGATGATTGAAGGCAATGTAATGAAAAGATATCTCTCTCTAATGAGAAACGACCTTGACCTGGTAGACCTTATAAATCAAAAAGGGTAAGATCAGCAGGGTTAACATAAGAAGGGGGTAAGAAAAAGAGAAGTAAATAAAAGACTTGAATTTTGGCAAACCAGATTAACAGCTGAGATTTTTGAAGTATTTTTAAATATATGTGTTTGCTACTATATAGTAGTTTATTCCAAAATATATTGTATGTGTTTGCCAAATGCTATCAATATCCAGTGTTGTACTCATCTAGTGCAGCCTATCCTAGCTTTAACTCTCAATAAGAACTCTTTAGGCAGCTAAACATTACTCAAAGTTTCAAAATATGTTGTTTTCTGTTTGTGGGTTTGTTTGGTTTTGTTTTTTTTTTTTCTTTGAAGGTCCGCTTCCTGGAGGCAACTGATTTTCTGTGAGTATCAACTTTATTTTAAAACAAAATGACAATTTACAGGCATATTGATTGGAGAGAGAAACTCGATCTAAGTGTTTGATTTGAAAGAATAAAGAAAAAGTAAATAAAAGAACACATTTTAAAAAATCGGATTCTTATAAACTTGTGATTTGTTGGTGAACACTTGGTGTTTATAATTTTCAGTATCAAGTTGAGCCTGTTTTTAATCAAAATATATTAGGGTTAGTTGCGTGAATTGTTGCTAAAACAGATGAAACCAAATCAGGGTGAAATTAGCACTGTCAACCGTTGAGGAAATGGGTCTTTTTTGTCCCTGTGCTACATATGAACTTGATTCTAATAAATTCTTTTGGCAGGATTAGTATGAACAACATTGAAGATTATAATCAGAATGAATAAAATAATGTGGGTTTTTTCTTACTTCACAAATTTTAAAAAAATATGGTTTAGAAAGTACATTTATGAAAGTTTAGTCTTCTGAGTAGCAAACAAGGATTACTTTGGCAAGCTATGTAGGCATTTATATCTGAAAAGCAAATGGAATTTAATTATTTTGACAAATCACTGTGGTTTTCAAGATTCATCACTCATGAAGAAAAATTAATATGCTTAATAAGTGATCATTCTTGTTCCAGCCTAGCAATTCCAAACTTTTTAATGCTCTTTTCTTAATTCTAGTTAGCATATTAAGCATGGAATTATAACATTTTAAATATATCATTTGAACTGTAGTGGTTTATGTAGGAAATGAGTTACAGTACTGGTCCAAGCAAAAACTGCTTCATCTCTACTACCAGGTATTAGTCTGCACAGTCTCAGCTGTGTTTCCAAGCAACACAAATTCCCTCATCTTTTTGATGCATTTCACTGCAGTTTCTGTCACACAGAGCTCCTACCTCACCTTGCACCGTGACACAGCCTGCTGTTGGTACTTCCCAAAAGTTCTTGCCTGAGTGCTGGTGTACTTTATGACTAGATTGTGGCATTTGAACAACCACAACACACAGATCCATACCTACATTTATGGTGTTCTCCTGGATCTGTTCCAATGGCTGCCCTAACAAGAATATTTTTGGGACAGCACAGCTTCAGTCATATCTATCCATACTTTGAATTTCTGGGGCATCTCTGAATATCATGTGACATCGCAGTCCTGGTTAAGAGGAACTCAAGCACTAATATTTACTGATAGTACAATCTAATCTTCCAGATTCTGAGATGATCCACAGTAAGCTATCAATTTCAATATATCGAAGTCCCCCTTCCAGGACTTAACTAGGTGTGGATATTTCTGGTCCATTTGAAACCTAAGACAATATTATCAGGTTCCAAAGGGAAAAATGCCCAGCTGTTCTCAGCTTTAAGCAGATACAAATTCCTTCCAACATTCGTAGACAAAAAAATCCCTGACTTATATAAGGAACTGAAAGAAGCGACAGCTGCTCACAATATTTTAGTATCTCTCAATCACACCTTATCAACATTAGGCACATCAACCATGTTTATGATGCCCAAAATTTTTGAAATGCCAGACTACCTTACTGTATTGATACTCATTGCATGGCGGTTCTTATCTCCATTGGCAGCATTGATACATGTTTGCCATTGCTGAACATTTACAGTGTTAAGATCCACCAGGACTGCATGTGATACTAATTTGATGATGTGTGCCCTTTACAACCTAGATAAAGCAAATAGGGAATCTCACTCACATAGTTGAAGTAATAATTAACATTTCCTAGACCTCTGCCCACCTCATGCTGTGTTAATAGCCTTGTGGATCTGTTTCCATGTGAAAAATATTACATATTGTAGCTTCTGCAGTGACACTGATTTTACTTGTCCTGATTTATTCTGATTTGTCCTTGATGTAAAGAGTCCTCCTTTTTATATCTTTTTCCTTGGTCTGTTCAGCCAAGAAGAGGAGACTGAGAGGAGACCTCATTGCAGTTACAACTTCACACACATTGGTGTGAGGAAGAGGAGGAACAGAGACTGATCCCTTCTCTCTTGTGCCCAGCGACAGGACTAGAGGTAATGGCCTCAAGTTGTGTCAGGAGAGGTTTAGGTTGGATATTAGGAAAAGGTTCTTCACCCAGAGGGTGTCTGGACACTGGAAAATGGTCCCAAGGGAAGCTCAAGAATTGTTTTGTCAATGCTCTCAGGCACATGGTGTGACTGTTGGGGTGTCGTGTGGGGGACGAGGAGTTGGGCTGGATGATCCTGATGGGTCCCTTGTGCCTTGGCATATTTTATGATTTGGTGATTCAGTGACTTGGTGATTCCTATCCTTCTTCCTGTCCTTTATAATTTGTTTCCTGAAGGCACTAGACTTCTTTATTTCTCCTCCTTATTACAGGCAGAAAATTGTCTTGGCTGGCTAGAGTAGGAAAAGAGCATTTCTTGTATTCCAAATGGTAACTTCCTTGCTTTACTCTTACTTGTAAAATAAGTCTCCCAGCACCAAACCCAAAGCCCCTCTCACATCTGTGTGTAGCATCCTGCTGTTGTGTATGCCCAGTCCTTTCAGAAAAGCCCTGCTCCTGTGAGAGCTGAATGAAAAACATCATTTTGTTCAGTGCATAGCATAAGGCATGGTGGGTGGCTACCCACACATGAAACAAGTACAAAAAATCTTTCTGCAGGGTGCTTCCCACACATTTCCCAATCTTCCCTTGCTCCCCTGATACAATCTTGAACCTGGAGCCTAGAGTCAGGACATACTACCCCACCTTTCATTATTTTCTCATCTTTTCTGAGGTCTCTAATTCTAGACAAAAAACTACTAGAATGTGCAGAAAGCTGTGGAAGACCTCTCTTGTTGCAGGGACTACAAGGAGAAAGGACAGAGAGAGAGATGGTCTTTGAGGCATTAGTGCATCAAGAACAGGTTTCTATTCTCTTTCCCCCTTCAAATGTTTTGCATTATAGTACTTTGCCACATAAGCACAGAACAGAATCTTTTTATTAAACTTGTTTTCTGAGAACCATTCACTTTCTGTGTTAGTCTAGTCATGCGATTTGGAAAAAAGAGACAGCAACTCAAAATGCAGCAGAGGTGCCTCACTCTCTCAGGGGTCCATTGATGAAGTGGGAACATATACCTGCCTGAAAACCCAATTTCAGGTTGATGCCATTTGTTCTTAATGGGTATTAGCAGAGCAGTGATGCTGGAAAGAGGATTTCTGGCTGTTGCATTGACAGTGAATTACTTCTGGTGACTGAAGGCCTGAGGAATTCAGTCTCTTGCTCCTATACACTTTCTTTTGACTGATTTCTGGGATGATCTGGCACTCTCACACAACTTGCCCAAAAAGTCTACTACTTGATAAATAAAGAAATGGGTTGAAGAAAGACAGGTTTCCAAGACAGAAGACAGCTCCGCTGAAGAAAGTGAAAAAAGGTCAAAAACAGGAGGTTGAGTGTGTAGGGACAGGCTGTGTCTAAACAGGGGGTTCAGATTTCTGTGCACCTCAATGATAGGTGTCTGCTAGCCCAGACCATTCCTGTGGGCTGGCATTTTAAGCAAAAATCAGTGGTGAGTTTTTTCTACTCTGCGATATATATACAGCTCTTCATTACCCTCTGTAGAGTCAGCTCATATAATTTTTTCAGGAAAAGGAAAATCAGCTCATTTTGTGAAATAAGAATCTCAGTGGTAAAAGCTCAGTGGGAAATGAATGAACAGTTACAAACCAGTTATATATGAGAATATTACTTTTTTAACTAACTTTCATGCATTTTCATGTGTTGAACAAACGAAATCATTCTAGGATTTATTTACCATGATCCACGGTAATCCCTGATGATTCTTTGATCCTTTTCTTTAGAAACGGTAATATAATGTAATGTAATGTAATGTAATGTAATGTAATGTAATGTAATGTAATGTAATGATCCTTTTCTTTAGATACTGTAAAGAGAATATTTAAAAGATCCTTCTTTTAAAAGGAAAGTTCCTAGTCCTTTTCCTTGTAAGGATAGAATTTTAAAAATGTATACGTTTACTACTGAAACACCAGATTTAAGGAAATGAGCAACTGAACTTTACTTCTGTATCAAGACAGAATGAATTTTATCTTTGTGTCAAGATGCAATATACACAACATGGTGTGAAGTTAGAAATATCTCTAGGCACACCTTATTGCTAACCCCTAGCTTTCCTTGAAGGTCTTTAGCCAAGTCTGCTCATAATGAGTGCTTTAGGTGCACAGGACTTGCATAGGAGGTGAATAGTGAGAGCAGAGCACACAGAGATTTATAGAGAGGGGAAAAAGTTTTGCTTTACAATCCCTCTCAGGAGGCCAAAATTGACTCAAGCAAACAGACATTGTAAGAGCTATACCAACACAACTGTTTTTAGTAAAAGTAAATATTTTCCTGGTCTCTGCCTAGAAAATGAAAGTTAGGTTGTATTTTCAGCATTCAAGAATCAGTTCTTTTGATAGTTTATTGTGAAAAAACATAATACAGGTAATAGTGATAGTTATACTATGCTGTGAATGTATTGCCTTAAATCAACAGCAATTCACTTTGGCAACTTTTTATTACAGATTTTCTACATATGCCAAGAATTGTTATTACACATCTGAGAAACTGAGTATCTGCCAGGCAAAACAGCCATATCAATAGGTGATTTTTTCCCATTCCTCTGGCTTACATGGAACATTGTGTGAAACCCAATATTGCTTTTCAACCCTTTCTCTCTTGGTTGCAGCTAACAATCTCTGGTTGGGAAATGTGATGAAGATAACTTTTAAGAGTGTCAGGAGAGGTAATCTTTCTCCTTTACTCAGAACTTGTGAGGGGCTGCTT
>VWZN01001601.1:166750-181975 GCA_013396955.1 Regulus satrapa | reverse complement strand
TTTTTACATTACTTTTGGAGTTTTGTGTAACAATGAAAAAACAATTTTAACTATGATTTAATTTTTCTGACTTCTGGATGTGATGCATCTGGCAGATAAGAGATCTGAAAAACGGATTCCTTCCAGTGCTATGAGAGTGCCATAGATAAAACTGGATAATTCTTCTCTAAGCCTGTGCAGTCAAAAGAAATGGTTCTATACCTAGAGATATCTCTCTGTTCCTAAACTTGCTTACTCTTCCCTTGATTTAGATAGCTGCACAAAATCCTAACTAANTCTTTCGAAATGCTAATTATCTGTTCCATGACATTATGCCTTTCACATTAGATAACGCCAATGACAACAAAATGGTCCTTTCCAGAAATTGAAACATCTACAGAAGTAGTGCTTCACAACAGACTGAAAATAATTAACGTTTACCACTTCTCAGAATTCCATTTGTGTATCTCAGATAATTCTCTATATATTAGGAAAATTAACCATGTGAATGCTAACGTTATTATTTTTTACTTTATACATACTCTTGCCAGGTTTGCTTAATTTGAACAGTGTCTACACCTATCACCCAATATTCCTTTCAGAAATTTTCCTGAAGCTTCCTAGTGTAATGGCTCCTCTTAAAGGAGAACTAAACTAAGGTCAAAATTTGCTGTAAAAACAGGATTTGTATTTTCAAGAGCTTTCGTGGTCACTTCTGAAGACCATGATACATTTCTGAGATGGCTAGCAACATTCACTTTTGTCTTCAAAATTACAAATAGATGGATATTTTACCAAGCAAGAGACACTTTTTGTTCAGTTCAGGTCAGAAATCAGCAGATTTCCCAATGTGTAAAAGACTACTCTAGAGCATTGAGCCATAAACCCATGGACTTGGCACATAAAAGAGTCAGTGATGAGGGTTGAACAAGGTAGTAATAGGAACATATTTCCATGCTAGTAGTATCTCTGAAAAATTTTTACTTTTTAAGACAGGCAATTAAACTGTAGAGAGCTTCAGAATATTAGTTTTCTGAGAAATCTCAGCATCTGTTCGTAAGACAGAACAGTGAAGGTTGTCTCCATGTTTATAAAATCCTCAGCACACAAGAAAAAGGACACACTAAGGCCTGAATGATTCATTTTGGAAATGGTCGAGTCCTGAGATCTGCTAATGAGGCTGCAGTTCATAAACACGTACAATAATGCAGAAAAGTAATTGTGTTAGAATTCTTGTTCAGTACTATAAACTTCTAAAATTGTTTTGAGAATTCCTGATATTTCTTGACATGCTAGGGCAATCAAGAATTGTCACTGCCCTCACATGATACGAAGTCCCCATGCCAACTTTTATAAGTGAACACTTTTTAAGTATGTTCAGCAGTGTTGTAACAGTTATTCAACTGTTAATGCATTCAACTGTTTAAACTCAGTATTCTTTCTAAAGAAAGAGAGAAGGGGGATGTAGGGCAAGTATAGCAAATAACTAAAGGAAATTAGTATAAATAAACCAACAACAGTGTAACCCAATTCTCTCTCTATTTACTTATCTTCACAAACTCTATTAGCCATGCCAAGAAGGAAGAGGATACCTTTCTAAATACTATTTTTAGGATTTTACAGTGTGAATAATCATAATGTATCATTCACATCCATAAAGTAAATGTATCATCATACATCTAGGTCTTTCCCTAAATGTTGCTGGTAACAATTAGATAGAGTTAAAAATAAGCTACTTTTCTTTTTCAGGCTACTTAAGCTCTATTAAGAACATTTTTAAAGTTCTACTGACCTCTGTAGACACTAAAACACAGCAGAAAATTCTCACATCTGGAAAAGCAAACTTGTTTACATGCATTTTCTTAGCAGTCAGTCCATCAGCTCTGGTTTTTAACGAAGCTTTTTTTTTGTTTGTTTGTTTTTGTCAGAACTATTTATTTGTATTAGAAGCATGCATAATTTCTGGGGAAAGATTCTTGCAGCCACCTGTAGATGCTTCATGAATGACTGATCTACATAGATGCCATAGGTAAAAGGAAAAACAATTTGAATTGTAAATTGAAGCTTGCAGACTACTAAATCTTGCTGCATGCTACTCTGGGCAGTATGTTGAAGACCCTGGATATATTTATTTAGCTGCCATTTGAAACAGGCAGAAATAAATGAAGCAAAGACAACAATCTCCATTAATCACAGCTACATTATCAAGGCTAACCTACTGAAAGGAATGAAAATGTACAACAGCTGAAAAAAATAAAGCCATGTAACGAAAGGCTTTACTTTTATACTTGGTATTGAGGATGGCTCACCTGAAGCAGACTTTTTCATCTCTTTTCAAATACTTTAGGGAAACACCATCTCTCTTTTCAGGGCTGAGGTGGGACAGCTGCCTAGACACTGATGAAGAGCACGTGAGTTTTGCTAAAAAGGATGAACTGAACAGAGCTCACAGCGAGAACAGAGAGGAACCAGATGGACCCCTGAAACCTGGGCTTGGTATTTGTCACCAGGATCCAGACTACAAGTCTCCATCTCCCTTGCCACACTCCCAGGTCAAACTGATCACCAGCTGGGAAGCAGGATGGAATGTAACAAATGCCATTCAGGTAACCTTCTATTTTCCCACTTATTCCACTTTTCATTTGAAAATCCTGGTCATCACTTAGCCTGCTCTATTTTACTTAACTGTACCATCATTTTGCCTATTCTAAAAGGCTTCTGTGAATTTATTACTCACATATATGAATCTTTCTGCATAAGATTAGCACTCTGATAAAAGAGATTTTCAAAAGGAAAAAACTATACATATGTTATCTGAACTTTAAAAAGTGTTTAAATTAGGTAAAATTGAAAAGGTGGTGATTGCACCTGTTTTGGCAGTGCCGACATTATCTTTAATATGCATATTTGAATTCAGTGACAGAGATGTTTGATAGAAATGTGAGGTAAACATCTAATAAAAAGAGGATGGTAAGAGCCAGACTGACGTCAGACATAAATTTACTGACATGCAAGTTAAACTAGAAATAAATTGAAGCACGAAGCACAAGAAGTGTAATAATACTTGTCAGTGTTAAAGAAAATAGGTTGAATAGACGGAAAGCATTTGGTCCCAGCATTCTGTGTGGAATTTGAGTATCTTTCCAAATCCTTAAATTTAGCATTAAATGTTTCAGAATCTTTTTCTCACTTTTCATGATTCATTTCCTTACATAATTCTATCATTACCACTAACTTTCTGTCTGACATAGTAAGAAGAAAGTGGCATCCACAGACACATCTAGTCCCAGTAACTGTTGCTTAAACACTTTTTTATGCCATTTCAATTATAGAAAAATAATCCTTCCAGTGTCACACAAGTCTGACTATGCAGATGAACATTTGTTTACATATCCAGTTCATCCCTCAGCTCTGCAAAGGAGGAAAAGAAGGACATATTTCTAACCCTGGTGTATTTTCAAACATGAGCACCACCACATGAGAACCAGTGCAATAACAGGGCACTGTAGCATACCATACTCTGTTCAGCTGTGAATAAAGTGTGAAGTCCTAAAATACCCCAACTGTATTCGAGTAATGCATTCTATCTTCAATCTTCCTCAGCAGCATCTAGTCAGGACAGGAGTCTGGGATGAGAGCCCATTGTCTCTCTGAGTTTTGCATTTGATTTCACCAAAGCCAAGATTTCATTCTGGAAGTCAGTTTTGTCAATACTTGTTGTATGACCTTTTGGCAAATCACATTCTCTAGCTCATTGGTTTTCTTTTTGAAAAAAAAAAAAAAAAAAAAAAAAAAATTATAAATGCCTCTGTAGACACATCAATGTGCCAAAAAAATCCTAAATATTGTTGTGCAAAAAATTACTGTTAATTATTAATAATATAGCTTTCCATTAAAAAGAGACTGATAACATATTTTAAATCACAATCACATAAGCAGTTGCCTATTTAAAATAAGGAAAAATTCAAGCTAAATTATCCAAACAGATCAGTAACTATGGTGCAAGTCAAAACTCTCAGCATGCCAAGTGTTGCCTACTATGGCTCTCATTTGGCAAAATATTTTAGAAATTAACATTAAAAAACAGTTTTCTACAGCTGTATTGAGGTTTCCTCCTGAGGCAGGTGAAGTTTGCAAAGCCTGGAGACTGCAGTATCATTAATAGTATAACCAAAGTGCTCTAATGACACATTGTTAAACTGTGTGCATGTGTGATCACATATGTGAATCTATGTACACATATTTGCTTTATTCCTATTTCCCAATGCCTGGGGTTGGGAGCAAGTAATTTGGTTTAGAAATAAAGCAGAGAAAGGGAAGGGGAAAGGCAGAAGAGGAGAGAGTGGAGAATATTGAATGGGCATCTGTCAGTAGAAAATAACAGTTTTAAGAAATTGCTATTAATAGCTTTGAAAAGAAAGTCAGAGTTGTGAACAGAATGATTAGAACAATCCAAACATCTTGACTGGTGAAGACATTCTTTGATAAAATGACAGTTGTTTTGCCCTACCCAGAGGAAAGGGCAGAAGTGTTTTGCATGGCAATTAGAGGTAAACATTTCAGCAGAATTTTGAAGCGTTCCGGATAGTTATTCCAGTGAACACAATTAGTCTAAAATGAAAATATTTTGCAATCCAGATTTACTATGGGAACAATTAAATATTTGTTCTCTGAAATGAAATACAAGGGTTTTCTCACAACGTTTTAAGTATAAGTATTTTCTAACAAAGAAGAAGATATTTTTATTTTGTTCTTAATTTGAACTGAAAAAATGTGCATTTTCAGTGCTGACACTGTATGTGTAAATGATTGCTTCAGACATTTAAGTTTCCAGGGAAACATGTTTCATATTCCAGCACTGTACAGGCAAATCAAAACCTGTGTTCAGTTATGCTGGATGAGGACAGAGACCATAAAGCTGAGTTAATTCAAATGGGAAAACATACAGCATCATCTGGCAGAGTGATGCCAGCCACATTTGTTTGTATGTAGCAGTAAAAGGCCAAAATTATTTGTAACGACTGGTACAGTGGTGCTGGATAGATAAGCAAAGCAATAGTCACAAAGAAAAAGGTAGTTAAATTCTAATGGTACAGTATTTCATAGCAGAACCAAAGGACAATAAAGACTATTTATTTGCCAGTCACATGTAGTAGGATTTCTGCAAACACTGTGGGGAAATCCAAAGTGAAAGAAAAAGACAATCATTATATTGTGTTGTGAAGGGGCTCAAGAGAATGGAGAAAAAAATCAAAGAGAAATAGAAGTGAAATAATAGAACAAAATTAAATAATGTTAATCTCACCTATAATTTATACCTGTGTAATTTATGACTGTTATTGATACCATTGTGAGTCAATCTCCACTTAGGTCTCAGGAGGATGTAACATTGAAAGTCAACCACTTTATCAGAAAGATTCAAGGGATTTTCAGTACTCTGATGCCTGAAACATCTTTAAAATACAAGCTAATATAAATGCACAATTTTTAACTGAATATTTGGTAAAACATGATTTATCAAATCTGTCTGGAAAGCAACCTAGCAGAAAAGGACCGAGGGGTGCTGGTCAAGAGCAGCTGAACATCAGCCAACTGTCCCCAGGTGGCCAAGGTCAATGGCTTTCTGGGCTGTATAAGCAATAGTGTGGCCAGCAGGACCAGGCCAGGGATTGTCCCTCTGTACTCAGCACGGGGGAGCCACACCTCCAATCCTGTGTTCAGTTTTGGGCCCCTCACTACGAGAGAGACATTGAGATGCTGCAGCGTGTCCAGAGAAGGACAACAGAGCTGGGGAAGGGTCTGGAGCACAAGTCCTGTGAGAAGCAGCTGAGGGAACTGGGAGTTTTTAGACTGGAAAAAAGGAGGCTCAGAGGAGAAATTGTAACTTTCTACAGCTACCTGAAAGCAAGTTGTAGCTGGGTGGTGGTACCCGGTGGTGTACCCAGGCAACCAGTGACAGAATGAGAGTACAAAGCCTCAAGCTGTGCCAGGGGATGTTCAGGATGAGCATCAGAAATTATTCACTGAAAGGATTGATAAGCATTAGAATAGACTGCCCATTAGACTGACTGATGGAGTCACCATCCCTGAAGGTATTCAAGAAATGACTGGACATAGCCCTTAGTGTTGCTATCTTGGTGAAAAGGTGGTGTTCAGACTTGTTGATCTTAGAGGTCTTTTCCAACTAAAATGATACTGTGAAATCACACTGAAAGTTCTCTTTGATTCAATGTATCTCATACCTAATGTTGCCATCATTCATCTTTCTTTTTACAAAAAATTAGGTTGTACAAAGATTAGAAATACCTGAAGCCGGTGAAATGTTCTTGTTCCATCATCAGAGAAACACAATACAGTGCTTCTAGGAATGACAATATTTAAATTATCTTTATTAATCATTATTTTTCAATGTGTCAATAATAAATAACCAATTATTGCAGTTGTAACCATAACTATTGTCATATTTATTTTGTGCATGTTATACATTAGTTTAGAAAAGACTCAAGACTTCAATAATCATAATTTTAATATCTGAATATCCATATATCCTTCACTGCATGCCTTTATAAGCATATTTCATTACTGTGTTCTAGTTTAGTTCATTTTAACTTTGGTAACTGCAACCCCTAAGTACTTAACTGGAAAACACACTGATGCTGAAGAACAGAATTAGCAGATGCCATATATAAAGGCAAACGTGAGGAGTGTCTAAATACCCCTCACATTAAGCTCTACTGACACAAAATTTAAGCATTTTCTAAATATAAATATGTACCTGCTTGTGTGCTTAGAAAGCAGGTCATGAGTTGTATAATGATATAAATCCTCTCATCTTGAACCTTAAATAATTTAATCATGTTTCAATAAATAGCCACTTGGATTTTAACTGCAGCACTTGATCTTAAGTATTTATTTTCTAGACTTGAGAACAAAGGTCAGTCTTTTCTTGAGCAAAAAGCAGTAACTTCCTTGAATTATACATTATATATTGAAGCTTAAGGCATATGCATTGAAACTAAAGTTGTACTCTGAACTAAATTATAGACATCTGAGAGAAACTAACTTCAGCATTTCATATCAAGATGTGGTACTGAGAATTGAATGGAGATGCTCAATGCTAAAATCTAAACTAGGACCCGAAAATAATTCAAGATTCCAAATGAAATGTCCAAAAATGACAGCACAAACTAAAATTCCAAGATACCAGGACTATTGTGGCACACATAAAAATTACAAATAGTGAGTATGATTTTAGCTGAAATGCACTGGCAGTACTAGCAAATTTATTTTTCCAGGCTTGCAGCCACAAACCTTTAGAGCCAGAACTGCAGTGCCCAAAAAAGCCTGGTGAGAGCCATCTAAGTTCAGATCTGTTTTTTTTCTATGATAGAATGTCACCATTATGCAATGCAATTGATAAAATACATATTTTAGGGGAGAAGGCTGTGTAACTAATGTTTGTGCCCTGGTTTTCCCTTCTGATTTTCTCTTGAGGGGAAGAAAAGATTCGAGACATACATCACTACTTTGTATAGCATTTCATTTCAGCTCAGACCCTGTGGTAGGCTTCTTTTGTGCACATATTCTTACAGTAGAGAGAAGGCTGCATTCAGGATATATATCTTCTCTATTCACAATCCTATTTCTTATCACAAAAGTTCTTTATCAAAAATGTGTTATCCTGCAACAAAAAAATAACATCTCATTCAGAGAAATCTCTTTATTTGACATGTAAGTGCAGTGCCACAGACTGGTTTTGAGTTAACTAACTGCTGTTCCCATAAATCTCATTAGACAATGCACTTCATCAGTCTGCTTTTTCCTTGGTCAGCTGCAAACACTATGAAGACAGGACTCCTAAACATAGAGAGACAGCTCATCAAAAATTGTTCTAGGAATAAACATTTGGATAAATCTCATGGGATATAAGTTGCTCTTTTGAAGGTTTTGACTTTTATGTCTTTTGTCACATTATTTGGGCAATGATCAGGTGTGAGTTGAGGGAGTGTTGAGTGGATTTACATCAGCATAGTCTACTGTAGCTATTATGGAAACATTAGGAGTGTCAGGTCAGTTTTCCTAAGCCATTCCATATCAGATTTTCCATCAAGTAGAAACTGTGATATAACATAACTAGTCCACAACATTTTTCCTTGGTCCAATATATGGACTACTTGTTCAGAAAACACCACCTTGAAGCCCAGAAAAAAGTGCATGGGTTACACAAGCAACAGAACAAAGTATTGCAATTCTTTAAGCCTTCTAGGTGTTACAATGACATATTAAAGTATCTTTAGAAGTTAAAGCAATCCTTAGATCATGCTTATCCTCACCATGTGTTCAAAATGGCATTTCTTAACAGATGAGTCACAAGAGAGTTACAGGAGGTGTTTCTCTCTGTCTCCTTCATAAATGATTCTATTAGTCTCAGTATTTTGACTATGACTGATATACTTTATTATATAATTTATTATATTGATATATTTAAATTAATTAACATATGCTAATTATATCTCATATGAGATGAGAGGGAAACATTCTAAAATATAATAATCAAAAAACATATGGAATTTATTATTTAACCTCTGCCTTAAATCTGAATATCTTGATTTCACTGAGTGTGAGATAGATATATTTTAAAATATTTATTCATAACCAATACCTTATTTTATATCTTTAACAGGTTTTTAGCTGAGTTTTACAGACATACCTGTCTAATGTTTCATTATTTTGATAACAGTAGCCAGAAGCACTGCTGGGCTTAAAGAAATATGAATAATTCTGTTTAGAACCTCAAATTATAACCTTACATTTCAAGAAATGAAATTTGACACTTGATTTTTAGTAATGTCAATTATCTATCATTTCCAACAACTTTAACAAAAACTCTTCTTGCTTTGTACTTTTGAAATGTGCATATTTCAGCATCTAAACTTCAAAGCCACCATATTATCTTCACTTTATTCCTAACAGCAGTTAAGTCAATTCCATGCATAGTACACTTATCCTGTGGTTGATGTTCAGCTTGTCACAGTCTGGTAAAGAAAGTGCTGGAGAATTTGCAAGTGGCTATTTCTTGCAAGTGAAGACTTCTCGTTTCCTATTCAGTTGTCACATACATTTGAAAATTGTCTCATTGGGAAAATCCACTATTAATCTTTTAGAACAGCTATTTTATATTTTATATAGATGTAAATCCTCCTACATGAAGCAGCTGTTAATAGAAATTGTGTGTGTGTGAAAGGACAAAAGAACTAGCAAGTAAGCACACAGTTGTATGGCAAGTAAACTGTGAGTGACCAGCTCAACTCTTCTCTTTATAGTGGAACTTTTCACCAAGTAATAACATGAACTTTTGCATTAACTGGGATTTGCAAGTTGTTTTAGGATGCTGCCAAGTTCAGTTTGCCAACAGATGTCCGTAGTGAGCACATGGAGCCATAGAATAACAGAAGATCCTGAGATGAAAGGGAGCCATAAGAACCCATCCTTGGGTCCAACACCTTGCTCTAGTACCTGCAAGATGCAGTGCATGGTCTCGCCTCCAACACTGACAGAATTCTTTCGGTAGATGCACTGGAGGAATCTGTCAGTATTTGAATTCCTTTATAGCTCCCAGTGTTTTTCTGGGATTTTTTGTCCAAAGCAGGGCTGAGTTCCATGAAAAAGAAAAGCAGAGTCTGGGGAACTTCACTGCCTCAGCTAGCTGAAAACTAACTAAAAGCAAAGGAGAGCTCTCTCCCGCTGTCCGTGCTGCAGACAACACTGTCCCTGAGCAGGATGCGGGGGGAGCCAGTGCAGTTTCTGAAAACAAACTGTGTCCTTCTTCTCTCCCCCTTCGCTCTAGGAACCAGTCTTAAAGGTGCAGAACTAAATATCCAGCACAAACAGAACAAACTGTTGGGGATACAAGCACCATAAAGTCCCCCTAGGATAATTTGTTTCTTGTTATCTTACCTCTACATTTTAAATACTTTGGAGAAGAGACCATAGTTTTGTGCTTTGTTTGCACATTGCTTTACACAATGGGATTCAAGGACTTCCAGGTGCTCCAATAATGAAACAATTTAAAAAGTGAGTCTTAAAATGTTTTCTATTTTACAGAAACTCTTTACAAAATAATGATTGTTTCAATGTAGCCTGTGATAAATCAGCTTGACATTTGACTCAGTTTCCTCTCTTTTCTAGATAAGGAATTGATTCTCCTAGCTATTGAGACTCATTGTAGGGCTGAGCAGAAGATAAATCAGCAAAACAATGTGATAGAGTACCTTTAGAATACTCAGCCATAAAAATGGGTATTCCATCTTAAAAATCCAGATGGCCAAGAAAGAAAATGACAGAAATATTATATCAAAGATAAATAGATGATGGCATTATGAAAATTATACTCTTTGAAACAATAAATGTTACCAAAACCAAAGGATCCAGTAACTGTCAGCTGCTTGAAAGCAAGGATCCCTTTATTCCACGGGAGAACTCAATGTGCCACAACTTGTTGCAGAACAAGGATCTCTGGCTCCCTCAGGTGAAGGGAATAGCTGATGTACTCTGTCACTATACGAAAATCAAATTAATCTACCATACTTTTTGGTGTCATCAATCCCTGTGAACCTTTTTAACAAGCTGAATTAAAATAGATGCTGTAATTTCGCCTTCTCGTTTTTAAATTCAAGGCAAGTCACGTGTTATTTAAATATTACTGTAATTAGGCAACTTTAAATTTCTGAATCTGATATATTTGGCTAGTTCATTATTGTGATGTTACACTTGACAGTTAACTTTCAAAACAAAGCCTAAATTACCTATTATAATCATCCACCAGCTTTCTGTGGCTGAGATAATTTGTATATTCGTTCCTCTCTGTAGCATATGCCATTGACCAGCTATCACTAGTGGAAAACGTTCTTCCTAAAAATATTCTTTCTGCCCTTATTCTTAAACTTATGAGGTGTGCAGCCTCAGTGAATTTGCTTGAATAAACCATACCGAGTCATATAACTCCTCCCAGGATAACATTGCTCCTAAGACAGCAAGAACAGCGTGACTGGCAGAAGAAGGTAAAATATTTTGTCATATGGTATTCCTTTCCTGTTTTTTTCTAAATTTCCTTCACTTCCATTAGCAAATTTGCAGAAGGGAACTCATTTTTTTATGAAGCAAAAGAATGAGCCCTAGGGTTCATCAAGGAATAAAAGTTGACAAGCTCAGTACTTGCAAGTGCATATAAGAATATAATGCTGAAAGTAAAGGACATCTGAATTATTATAATGTGCTGGTAGAGTCAGAAATAGTGATGTTTCTCTAGCTTCTTCCACACAATCCATAGATGGTTAATCTACAGTTTACTTCAGTGTATATAATTCCTGACAGCAGTAGATTCACTAAAATGGTACAGGCTCTGTCTGAATGAGCAAATTGAGCTATTTGAGAAAATAAAAAGCCCTAAACACAGATTACACAGCATTGAATACAATATATTGTTACCTAGTTTTAGCACAGTAAGCTGTAAAAAAATTTTACCCCCAAAGCTTAATAAAAGCAATTGTCTTCTCTTTGTATGTCCTCTCCCTCTTCTCCCCACATACACCATGTTTCTTGGAAGGCAATGTTTCTCTGTATTCTTGGCCAATGACACTAGTTTTGCCATATCCACAATGCTGTGTTACTGAATAGCTAACAACAACAACAAAAAAATCATATTTACTTCTCAAAAATGTTAACATATGAGTCAAAGTGAGGAAACATTCATTTCAGCTCATACACACAGTCTGCTATCCATTTCAGTTTCTCTCAGTCCTTTTATTGAATTGACACAAATAACAGCACCAGTAGATCATATTTTGTAGTCCCTACGTCAAACAATTTTTTTTTCTTTATCTGTAGGAGTGGCCATTTCAGGCCTTTTTCTTTACATCAATATTTCTCTTCATGATGGTTTTTGTTGCTGTTTTCCCCTCCAGAATTATTTTTTGATTCAAGCCAGTTCCTCCCTGATAAGCAGACAACTTTTTTCTTTTCTGTTTAAAAACCATTCTAATTTAATTATTTCAGACTAAATCTGGGTTTTTCAGAAATTGTGAGTAGTTCTACCAAAGCTTGAAAAAGTGTGGATTGAGAAAAACAATTATATGCAATATAGACTCATTGTATCTTATTTTTTATGAGGAATTTGTTTCTTTTGTTTATAAGAAGTTATCTAATTTTTTTTTTTTTTCTGTTACAATGTGTGTTATTGCTCTCATTTTACTGTCACTCTAGAAGTTGGCACTGAAATTTATTCTATTTTACTGCATTTTAAATCTGTTCTCCTGTCTCATTGTCTGCATGATTTCTGCAACTCCAAATGACATCTCCTCGGTCACCTTCCCTTGAGGGACTTGAAGATCTTCTAAGATTTAATTGGAATCTAGACTTTAAAATGAGTTGTCTACTCCTGCCCTTGTTGCCTTGACTTGTCTGCTGATTTCTTTCACTTTGGAAAACCCACGGCTCTCAGACAGAGCTCTTAATTTTATTTTGTTGTTGTTATTTTTGTTGTTATCTCAGGCAAAAAATAAAATATCCGTACAAAACTGAAGGCTTCCCTCTGCTCCTTGGATGTGATTTCAGAGATTCTTTACTGTCTCCTAAATTTTGAGGAACTGCCATTCCACCCCTGAAGGTTTCCTTTCCTAATCAAAAATCTGCATAATGCATACTTTCCCTCTAGCCTTCTCCTTATTCCTGGCTTATGCTTAGAGTTAGGAGTTTTCCATATCCAGTCATTTTTCCTCACAGCCTCTTGCCCATCGTGTTCTTCGACCCCTTGTTTCTACCTCGTATGGTTCAAAGCCCTATGTTCTAATGTTCTGCACTTTAACAAATGACACTTTTTTTGCTGTCTTCTTGCCTCTCCTGGTGCAGTCATGTTACCAAATTATTCAGCCTCTTGCTCTTCCTTTGCTCTTCCAGGACACACTATTGTCTCATGGTCTTTGTGAAAGGAATTCACCTGATGACACAGTGACATAAGCATCTCTGATGGAGACTCCCAAACCTAAAACAAGCACCCTACACTGTGGGAACAAGTAGTCACCTGGTAATCCTTATTTCTGTCCATCCTTTCTGTAGTTACCAGATCCCTTCCAACTCAGATGTTCTGTGATTAGCTTAACTTTTTGCTCCGTTTAGGAAGGAAAAGTTAGGAATCCTGCTCCTACTAAGAGTGCACCAAAGTAAGGTAGGTTTGTCATGAGTGTCTCTTCTTCTCTTGTGTGCACTCATTCACTGAACCTCTGTTTTAGACATAAATTGGGTGAGATTAGCCCAATTCATTCACACTAAGAAGTGATAATTTCCTTGGGTACTGAAGACAGTAAAGAAAGTTGTCATTTAACTATCTTCAATTATAGCCGCTGAGTTTTCACCTAAAATTCATTAGTTACACCTTGTGAATAAATTTTGATTTTGCTACAAATTTGAATGTTAGAAATTTATGTTATTTAGGAGAAAGAAACAGAAACAGGTCTCAGCACCAAAGTATGAACAAAGGAGAGATCCAGTAGAGCTGAGAAGTTTTCTCTGTGCTATCAGAAAGAGTCAGACTAAGGAGAAAAAAAAAACAAACTCTTTTTTTTGTGTACAAACTTTTATGGCAGATGCTTAGCTAGCTTTGTTTTAATAAAGAAAGGAGTGTTTTTATTTCATTCCATACAGACAGCTTTTGTATGTAAAACTTAAAAATAAACCTGAGGTACTCATCAAGGGTCAAAAATAATCAAGATCCCCTGTTTGTTCCCTCAACTTTTGTCTTTCTAATGCAACTGTAAGAGTAAGAAAATAAATTTTAAAAAACTAAAGGAGGAAAAAAAAACCCAAACAGTCAACACAGAAAATTAATATTAGTTATTTTGTAACTCCAGTCCTTTTTTTCATGTGTCAGTAGAGGCCAAGGACCTCTATCACAATCCATAAAACAAAATGAAAAGTACCTCTGCAAGTAGTGATACTTCAAGTATTTTACATCTAGAGCCCTTAAAAGGATGTTTTCAATGCATATTTTATGTGTCATATGTCTGGTTTCACAATTTATAACCATATAATTATTTTTTATTTTTATTTAAATGAAAATTTACCTAACTTTAGTTTTATGATGATTACTCGCAGCATGCCATAACATCCACTCATATTTATTTTCTGACCTTTATTTTTATTCTTTTTTATTAATTACACATGTTTGGGAATGTTTGTCTAATCTACTTGAAATTACAGGAATGATTCTACTTTGTTAAACATTAGGAATTATGTCATTGTGGGACAGAGACATCTCCATTATGTGGATTCATTTGCAACCTCAACTTTATCTGTGTCTGTTCCTGATTATCAGGCAGTTAAATCAATGGCTGTTTCTTTTATCCCAACAGTAGAAGCCTTCAGGGGTGCCGCTCAAGTTTAAGTGAGGTTAACAGAGGAAAAGAAGTAGAAATTTATTGTCTATACCCAGCCTAATGGCAAACCAGCACTTTTTCTCACATATTCCAGAGGAATACAGTATGGAACTCTGTATCATTTTACTGATTCCTGGAGACCAAACGTAATCATATACTACTATTTCTGTTTTTCATCCAGGCTGTTAACTATCTTCTCCCCAGGCTCTGCTCTATGATAAATTTCCCCTTTAAAATACTGAACCCTAGAAGTCATTATAGCTTGAGTAAGAATCCAGCTAAATTTGGTGGTTAGGTCTGTGCTGGGGAAAGAACAGGATAATATCAGCCAGGGGAGGATTCAGTCACCTTTTATTTACAACAAATCCTATGCCAGTGTTCAGAAGATATAACTCAGCTTCTAGTAGATGTAACCTGACTTCCTTTTCAATTCTCAGAGGTGAATAAGGCTTTTTCCCAATGCAAAGTTCTTTTAGTATGGTGCTGTTTCCTCCCATTTCCTCCCCAGCATTGCTTGTTAAAAGTGGGGGGAACTATGGCTTTTCCCATCCAGACAGCATTCAAGAAAACTCCTAATGAGCCAAATGCCTTCTCACAGTGAGCCTGAGCTTGAATTTTCTGTGCACTTTAATTCTTCTTTTTGTTATGTCAGTGAACACTCAAATAAAGTTATTTGACTCCCCACTGCTTTGCTTTGCTTGTAGTCTCCCAAAGGTCCCCTCTGCTTCCCCTCAAGCTCTTTTGGTGTTTTTTTCATGGAACTCACTTGCTGTACTGGGTGTTTGGACCACTTGCCTTTCTTCAAGTGAAATCCTGG
>VWZN01001601.1:145251-166708 GCA_013396955.1 Regulus satrapa | reverse complement strand
GAGGAAAGAAGTAAGCAAACAGGAAGTCTGTGTTGCTCACTCCAACTGACTTTCAGAATAATGTTTGTTTTAGTTTTAACTTCCTTACTTTTTTCATCTCTTTTTCCTCTTTGATGAATAACACAAAATAAGAACCCTAATTCTTTTTATGAAAGCCTTCTTTCTCCTTTGGGACCAAGCAAAATTATGTTTTCTTAAAAGGTAATTTGCTTGGGAAATTTTCTTTGTGTGATTCAGTTCATTCTTTCAGAAAGCTCTGGATTTATGCAAACTAACATATTCCATCAAATCATGAGGAATTAAGCATCAAGCATGCTTCAGTTTTGGAACAAATATTTAAACCAACAGCAAAGCTTATGGGAGCAGCTGTCATATTTAATAGTAGCAATTTTTTTTCACCCTTATTTTCCCAGACATTTTCTTTCCTCTGTCCACTTTTCTTATCTTTAGGAGAGTCTTAAGACTAATATGTCCACTAAAAAGAAAAAAAAAATCACTGTCGCCTGTCAGTCAAATGGACACATTCATTTTGCTGTGCAGACCATGCAGATTCTTTACCTGCTTACCTTATCAGAGTATCTCCTGAGCAGTTTATATCTGCCTTATCATCTACTTATGGTACCTGAAGGATTGACAGGTAAGCACTTCTACAGTTTCTGTCAGTATATAAGGCAATTGAAGGCATTAATCACAGAATAAACACTTTAGTCACCGGCCTCTTTACCGCTGGAAAAGGCTGGCACCAGCAGAGAGAAAGAATAAGAAAAATCAGGAAAAACAAGATTTCTGGGGTCTAATTCAACCATCCCTGAAGCTAAAGGAAGATTTTTCACTGACATTAGAGGAGATGGATCTGCTGCCAAGGTCAGACAGGCCATAGACAATATTTGAAGTTTTCCACAGAACAACTCATAGTATTTTTGAATTCAAGCTCAGCTGAGCTGTGAACACACTGTGAAGCAAGAGGGAAAGGAGATGAATTCTTTTCTTGATATCTGTAGAGCAGTTCCAGGAGTTTGGGTAACCTGTCAGGGAAATAGAAATTCTTACTGCTGAGAAGTAAAAGGATATAACTGATATTGCTAATACATGATGGGATGATCTACACAGCCAGAATTTAAAAATAATTACATAAAGCATGTTTACTTACAAAGAACAGGCAAAAGAAATGAGGATGGCAGTCTATGTTAGAGAGATGATTACTTGTACCAGAGCTATTGTCTGGAAAGAAAAATTCTCACTGTTCTCAGTGACTTCAGTTTAAAAGACCTATAGTAGACATTGTATGCAGTATCTAGTAAAACATCATTGAAGATTCTAAGAATTATAGATGATAATTATCTAACACAAAAGGTATTGAACCTAGCATAAGATAATTCTCTTTTGGGCCTCATTAAATTGGATAAAGGGGAACAAATTGGAGGATCTAATTACATTAATTATGGGAAAACAGAGGACAGTATTATATCTACCTGGTACTTCAAAAGTGAACTTTTCAAACCTGGAGAAAATTATGAGAGATAATTGATTAGGAAGAATAAACACAGACAATCCATTGGGAAAGAAATTTTAAAGTTGTTTAACAAGAATTTATGAGATGCCTAGAAGTCACACCTCATAATTAAGAAATAGTATACTAATGTGTTAATACCCCTCCTACTTCAGGAGTGAAGTGGATTTATAATTTTTTTTTTAAAAATGATATGTATAGCAAAAGAGGAAAATAAAAGGTGAGAGTAATAATTGTACATTACATACAGTAACAAAGAGAGGAAATAATGCATCTCCCAGTAATTAGGGCAATAAGAAAGCAATTCTTAGAAATTAGGAAAAAAAGAGGCTAGGTTTAGAGTAGAAATTTGAAAGAGAGATACCAGTCATGGCAAAAAATTAAGTAGAAATGGAAGTTTATGTCTATCTGTGTGACTATGTATGCTTGTCTGAAAGTACCAGCAATAACAGCAGAACAAAGTTAAATGAGAAGGTATGTGTTAACTGCTAGGAAACAGCATATAAGTGATTTCATTTAAAAGGATGGATAGAAAAACTCACCTATAAAGTGCTAAGGGAACCAAGTAGAACATGCATATAAGATAAACAACACTTCTGTTAAAAGTTAGGAATTTAACCTAACATTTATAAGGAATGAGACAAAATAATGAGGGAAAATTTCTAACATTGCAACTGTTCCATAAGAGTATAGAAGGTAAATAAAAAATCTGTTTGTCATCACTATACAAGATAAAATTATTATTTTATATATAATGCACCAGAGACATAACGAGCACTGGACTGATGGCATCCCTTGTCCCCCTTGGTGCACACAAATGATCCTGGCCAAGCCACTGAGATACAAACACCAGAATATGTGGATGTAAGAATGGGAAAAATTAACCTAGAGATCTAATGTAAGATCATCTTCATCTTCATCTTCTCTGAGATCTCTCATTGAATTTTACAACACTGATTTCCTACATTAGTACATGGAGGTTCTAACACTTCTTAATTCTAAAAAATAGATTCAGTTGTTCATAAAGTAGTTTCTGGAGAGAACCAGGAAGACATTCTCATAGCGCAGGAGAAGGGTGTGGTATTTTGTAATTTTTCAGGGTAAGCATTATGCTGTTTTGAAAAAGACATTGAAAAGTTAAGCCTCAGAGTTTCTACAGCATGTGCACATTTTATTCTGGGCATCTCTGAAAGGAAATTCATCTCAACTCTGCTAATTACCTATCTTAAGGTAGGTGTGAATTCTAATTGATGTGCCTAATTTTTCCAAGCTTGGATGTGGACAATTAACTATGAGGTAATGACATTTAAAATGGATGTTAAAATGTATATCAATAGAATTTTGAAGGCAAATCCCCAGCAAGCTTTTTCTTGGGAGACGTAACAAAAGACACATCTGACCAGGTAATATTCTTATTCAATTACTACTACATGTAGAATTTTCAGGCGATTGTGGAGATCATCCCAATATTTTTAAAACCATAGAAATCCTGAATAGTGAAACCTGGAAACAATGCTGAGAAAAGAATGTAATTATTACTACAGGTTTTAATTGATAAAGAATAAAAAGATAGAAATATAATTAGTGTCAATCATTATGTTTCTGGTGAAAGAGTTCTTACAGTCCTCATTAAACACACTTCAAATAATTCTTTTATGACATTGTAATTTAGGCAGTGAAAGATAAATATAATATTTACAGTTTTAAAAGGAATTTTGGCACATTAATACACAACATGCTGATTTAAAAATTAGTGCAACCACAGAGTACATCTTAAATGGATTAACAACTGCCTAGGTGACAGGTTCTGAAAAAGTAACTGTCAATGTGTATGTATTGTCAAAGGAATGAGTTTCTAGTACTGTTTGGGAGGTTACCTGGTGGAATAATCAGAATCTGGTCCAGTATTATTCAATATAGGCAACAGTGCTTTGGAAGAAGACACAAATTCACTGATGATCACAGTGATGGCTGAGAAAGGAAGCAGACCAGGCAGGTCAACAAGCAAGTTACTTTCTTATCATGGCATGAGATTTAGGGATTTGCTATGTTTTTAAATGCATTACTGATAAAGTTCCTTCTCTGTATAAATACCACAGTAACCAAGGCTTGTATGTGTTTGGAAAAAATATGTATTTCAAATAGCAACAAATGTTAAACAACATAATTAAATATGTTGTAGAATTCTACTGAGAGACAGGGATCTGGAATTTATCTTCCTGCTCTTCCAAGAAGATTCGGGTAGGACATTTTTTGGTATAGTTTCTATATCTAACCCATGTTCCTGCAGGGAATCAAATTCATAGTTGAGGAAAAGAGTCAGAATAAAATTCCAGTGGAGTAACTACAGATGCTGAGAAAGACAATCTGAGTTTATTTGGTAGTCAGGCATATCAGCATATATTATGCATATAGGAGAATTGTCCTAACAGAATAATTTTCAATTAAATTTTGCTTCATTTCTTAATTTATCTTTCCATATGACTAAGACTTAAAGTGAAATAATTTTCTCAATTCTATTTTCTTTTTTTAGCATTCCTTTTCACCTCTTTTAATTTCATTGTCTTTTGGCATGCCTCAGCTCTGACCATGATTTGATCTTCTTTACTTTTAAATTTTTTTCAATTTGTTTTGTTTTTTCAAAATGTCATATTTCAGGTTCAAACAATCTATGAAACAAAATATTTTATTTGGGTCTAAATGCTTTAAAACTGAATATGAAGGAATTTTTATATTTTTCTCTGGTGCCTGTCCATGCTCACTTTTCAGTTTTTTTTAAACACATTTTATTCCTTGGGGAGGTTTCTCTGAGGTAAAGGAGTATGATATAATATAACATAATATCATACTACTATAATAATAGCAGAAAGTCCCTTTTATTCATTCAGTGCTGGTCCAGATGTCAGGTATTTTTAAATGAGCACCCAGCTATGCTAGTATGGGAAACACGTGTAGTTTGAACATTGTAGTCAAACTATCAGCAAAGGAAGTGTTTTCATGTGCAGCTATAACTTGGAATTTTTGTTCTGCTTGTTTTTTCATAAAACCAACTGTAAGTGGTTTGTTGATTCTTGGTGACACCTGTCATGCCTGGATGCTTCTGCTTGGGGATATTCTGACAAGGCAAAGAGCTGCTAGCTGATTCTGACCTTTTCTTTCCGGCCCTTCCTTCTCTTCTACTTGCTATTTCTTCAAAGGCTGGTAACCAGCTGAGCTGTCAGTCCTTTCTCCTGCATTGGCCCAGATGCCAACAGATAAGTCTGCTCTGGGTGTTTGACAAGGACCTCCACCCAGACACCCTGACTGACAATGAACAGTGCTCTTCCATCCTCAGTCTAAGGTGAAAACACACAAAAAACTCTCACAAACTTGTCTTTGGACACAAGGGCAGTAGCAGCCTTGGGCTCCCTTCCCACCCAGGGTGGATGGACTGCTGATAAATAACACAAACACTCAAGACTCTCCCTGGCAGAGAACGGTTTCAAAAACTCCGTCTCCTCTGCACCCAGATGTGTGAATGCTTCTATTCCATAAACAAATCACCTTAAAAGAGCATATTTAGAGCTAACACATTTGACTTTCCTCTAGAACAGTTGGAAATAAAACCACTTAGACTAGAACGCTTCCCAGACTGAATGCTGAAATGAAGGGTTATGAAGCAATTTAAGGAACAGTTTCTTTTGCTGCTCATTTTTAACTGATGCCTCATAGCTAAGGCTGTCTGTTATAATTTGGACATGAGAACACAGGATCAGAAGATTCAATAAAAGCGAGTGCTAGGGCCAGGCTGGAAAAATGTGCAATGACAAACAGTGCAAGAATTACCTGAGTCTCTTTTTCCACTAGCAAGGAATCAGCGAAATATTGCCATGTTCTATCTGCATTCTCTGTGCACTCATTTCTCAGGAAAGTGGCACAAAAGGCACCTTCATCAACCTCCATGAAAAGATTTCTTTACAGAGGAGGAATTTGCCACATAAAAGTCACTTTTTAGCAAGGCTCTAAAGTTGCCAAACAACTGCAAGACAGAGAATACAGACTGATGCCTGTACCTGTTATATTACAGGTGACAGTAAAATAATTTATTAAAAATATCTCTTTTTTAGCTAAAGTATTTAAACTTGATAATGTTCAGGAAATTGTCCTAACAAAGTATTGCTTTGGAAAGATAAGAACAGGAGAGCAGGTATAAAATTAGTTTTGAAGTCTAGAAAGATTACATTTGTTCTTTGAGTTCTTGTGGCCATCAATAATATTTTCTGTTATTTTGTAGAATTTTGTTATTACTATTTTTCATTTTAAATAGAAAAAAGGGTCCTGGAAATGCAGAAAAAGTACTGTCCTTTCATTACAGACATAATTACTGTATTGGCATGTTCAGTGGTCTCTCATTTCTCTTTACTAACCATGCTCTATATCCAAAAATCTGCAAAACTGGTTAGGCCTACAGTGTTTGTTTTTATTAGTAAATGAGAGCTGAAATTTGCAAACTCTGGAAAATAAAAGATGTAAAGAACATCAGCGGAAAGAAAAACTTGGAGTTTCTGTAGAAATATTCAGTATAGAAATTCTAATCTCTAAACTTTGGGATAGAAAACCACTGATGCATAATTTTAAGAAAAAAAAAACATAGTGAAAAATGCTTAGTTTAATAAGGTCTGAGCTCACAAAATGAGAAAAAAACAACCCAAAAAACTCCACTTCTATCATTCTTTGTTTTTCAATACCTGTTAGGTACTGAATTAAATTATTTAGTATAAACAACAGCAAGGAGATGTTAGAGGTCAGAATTATGTTATGCACTGATTAAGCTAACAATTAAGCATGGAAAAGCAGGCACCTTTGGGGAGGACTGTAAATGTCTGTGATAATGTCTCTCAAAGTCTTCTGCTTTGGTTTAGGCTGAAGCTGGTTGTCCTTAATAGACTGAATTCAGCAGGGGAGAAGCCATTGTGTGGGTAAGGTCTGTGCTGACACTTACCTGCAACTTAATTATACATTGACTCTTAGGGTCAACAGATACCATTTGAACTCCCAGTTGCAGATTAGACAGCAAAATAATAACACTGTGAGTATGGAAAAAACGAGATAAGCTTGGTAGAAACTGCAAGGAACTGAGAAAACATCATTGTTCTTAAGTTAATATGGAAGATGACTCTGGTTTCAGCTTCATGATTTTTTCATAGACTTGGTTTATTTGTGATGCTTTTAAACTCAATCTGTTATGTAAATGTTCTCCAAGGATTGTTCTCATAGGAAAGAAACCAAATTCAGTTCTTTAAGTAGCTATCTAACTTTCCAGTCAGTGAAAGCTGTGATTAAAAATGGCATCATATCAAAAGCTGCTGTTACATATGAGCTACCTGCAGCCTGGATGCAGCAAGATATCTAATCTTTTCTGAGGAAATAGACTGCTTGATGGCAAAAATCGTAGAATTTTGAACAGTTATGCAAAGTTCATGTACAAAAGAAATGCTAATTAAACTGCAAGGTAATTGGGTCATGAGACCTGTATTAGAATGGAGACACTGAGTGGAGAGATTTGGGTGACTAAGTACCACAAGCTGTGTAGTTGAATGTGCCAGCTCCTAAATGAAACAGCATCTGTGACTTATAAAAAACCAATGCTGTAAATGAAGTCAAGGAAAACAACAAAAAAATTTATCTGCTAAGTAACTTTATTATTATTTCAGTAACAATAACTGAGGTACTTCTGTTTCAACTCATATAGGCATAGACTTTTCTAACATAAATATATTAGTGCATGTATTTAATTCTTCCAGCTCTAATTCAACTGAAAGCTGAATATACCTGCTTCTAGAGTGAAGCCTGGTGAATTACACAATGCTGCTCTTTCATATTTGTGCTCTGTTTTTCCCATTGGCTTAGAGAAAAAACACTGCTCCAACTTCAAGATTTCTTTCTTTCATGATTGATGCTCACCCCACAGTCTGCCCAGAAAGAATGGCAATTTTGTGGCTAGAAGAGGAGAAGAATACTTTTTATATGTCGATGATTATTTAGTGCTTAAAAAAAATACCTGTCTTCAGAGCCCTCCTTATGGATTGGGCTTGGAAGTAGGTGAATAAACTTAGAAATGTGACGCTAGGAATAAGCCCCACAAAGTAGGGACAGGCACCTGCCTTTTTGATGAGCTCCATCAGAGATGGGCTCCTAGACTGTCTTCACAGAAACTGTCTGAGAGGCATAAAAACTGATGGAGTTGATGAAAAACACCAAAGGCAGGAGGAACCTGAAACTCTGGTTCCCCACATGGCCTTGTGTCCAGGATTGTGGATGGTAAATTCTAAGATAAGGATTTATATCATTAAGCTCATCACTTCTGCTTTGGCTCCTGAAGGTCAACAGCACTACCCACTCAGGAAGTGAGAGAAGAATGGGTCACCCCTTCTGTGGGGAAGGGTTTCTGTAAGGGGTTCATAGGTTTTTCAGGGCAGACAGGATTGCTCAGGTTTGGTCAGAAATAGAATTTAGGTGTGTGGTACAAATCAACTCCTGTCGGGCCAGAATAAAAAATATGAGCAAAAGTACTCAGATTTCATCATGTCATGGGTGCAGTAATAAATTCTGAGGTAAACATTTCTGCAGAACTACTCGTATTTCTGCATAGCTGTGTTTTGTCTCCTCCTTACCTTTCTTCAGTTGTCATGAATAAAAATGTCTGACCAGCCTGTCTTGCGCAATTCCTAATTTCAGGTTTGTAAAATAAAAAGAGAAATGTCACAAAAGCATCTTTCTTAAATTGGGTGTTTTTATAAATAAGTACTCTTCAAGGGTTTTGTTGGCTCTGTGCTGATGGAAATGAAACCACATAGTAATTTGTCCCTTAATACAGAGAAAAAAAGAAGGAAAATGACAAAGAAGTACTCATAATTTTCTGTGAAAGTAAAACTCCTTTTTTATTTTACCAGATAAAACAAGTAAAACTACGTTCTTTTCAAAAAAACTGCTTAGTGAAAAAAAATGTCTTGCATGTATTTTTAAACATCTAAATAAGTTTGCACTATCTAGAATCTCAGCAGTTAGAAAAATCACTTTATCTTAGCAAGAGCAGAGGCTGCATGAGGCAGACAGAATCTGTGGAGGAAGCAAATGCATAGTCTGATGCACTCTAATGCCATTTTCTCTCCAGAGGTCTGTTAAAAATTTTTAGACTGAAGAGAATTGTCATTACTGAATCTATCTACACTGCTCTTTTTAATTGGAGTCAAACTTATACAGATAATGCTAGAGATGCTTAATTTTGCTGATACTGAACCTGTTTCATTAATATGCATGTTGACTGAATAACTAACTATGAACCTTCTAAAATGTGCTTCCAATCACATCAGCGTTAAATATTAACTAGAAAGCTGACTCTATCGTTCAGTCACATTCTCATTTCCCCAGCTTATCATTACATGTGTGTTGATAGAAGTAGTTGCTATTGCTGGTAATTTCATTTATCATAAATAAACACATTTCTCATAGTTGTTACTTACTTAGCAGAATGGAGTGGTACGTACACCGGGCCGGTGGGTGAAAGCAATGTGCAGTGGAGGACGGGTTGGGCGTCCAACTTCTCATAAATGTTTTGCCTGAGGGATTTTGTGCTATCTTTTCTCTCTCTTTTTCTTCTTCAGGGAATATTTGTCCTAGGATTGCCATATGCTCTCCTCCACAGTGGATACAGTGGTCTACTTCTTATTGTCTTGGCAGCAGCATTATGCTGTTACACAGGCAAAATTCTAATTGCTTGCTTGTATGAAGAAAATGAAGATGGGCAACTGATAAGAGTGAGAGACACATATGAAGATATTGCAAATGCCTGCTGCAAAAAGCTGTCTCCCAGTCTAGGTGGCATAGTTGTCAATGTGACCCAAGTAGTGGAACTGATCATGACATGTATTTTGTATCTGGTTGTTAGTGGGAACTTGCTGTCCCACAGTTTTCCACATATACCCCTGACTGAGAAAACTTGGTCTATAATTGCATTTGTTACTCTGTTGCCTTGTATGTTTATCAGAACTCTCAAAATTGTTTCCAAACTCAGCCAGCTTTGCTCTTTGGTTCATTTTGTTATCATCTTTGTAGTGATAACTTACTGTCTCACACAAATGCATCAATGGTCCTGGGCAAAATTCAGACTCTCTCTTGAGTTTGAGGACTTCTTGGTCTCCGTAGGGGTAATAATATTCAGTTACACTTCACAAATATTTCTGCCCACACTTGAAGGTAATATGAAAAACCCAGGGGAATTTAGGTGTATGCTAAATTGGACTCACTTTTTTGCCTGTATCTTGAAAACAACCTTTGCACTTACTGCTTTTTTGACCTGGGGTGAAAAGACAAAGGAAGTTATTACTGACAACCTGCCATCATTTCTTGAAACCCTGGTGAATTTATGTCTCTTAACCAAGGCTCTACTTTCTTACCCTTTGCCCTTTTTTGCAGCCACAGAAATTGTGTACTTTTGTATTTCTAAAGACAACCATTCCAATTACAGATCTCCACTGCTTGCTCTGACTGTAAGAGGCTCATTTCTCTTGTTAACTTTGTTGATGGCCATGTTCACACCACATTTTGCCCTGTTGATGGGTTTGTCAGGCAGTGTAACAGGTGCTGCTATGACTTTTCTTCTTCCTTCTCTCTTCCATTTAAAACTTAAATGGAAAAAACTGTCCTTCTTAGAGAAATGTGCAGATATCTCTGTTTTTATTTTGGGCTTCCTTTGTAGCCTTGCAGGCATAGTTTGCTCAGTAAAAGGGCTGCTTGCAGTATTTGGAGGAGTGTAAAAGATTTCCTGAAAGAAAAGAATAAGGAGCAAACTTTATAAATGCTTTCACCCTGTTAGTCAGTATATATGAGATTTTGTCACTAGGTAGAATTAAGCAGATACTCAAATGTTTGCAGATTCAAGTCTTTAACTGGAAAATTGTGTATCTCTGAGCAAACTGGAAAAATAACATTTGTAGCCAAAAAATACAAAATCAGGCCTCTTTAAAACATTGAAAAAAGGTGTTGGAGAGGATTTAACATGAAAATAATTGTAAGTAATCCTACACAATTTTAGTCATACATGGCATGCACATCCTTAAATTAATACTGCAAGTGATTTCACTGAATTAACCAGAATTCTTCATAGGGTTAGATACCCTTCAGTGTCAAAGCTATCAAAACTACCATACAGGATGTGAGTAAGAGAGATCACAATATCACAGAATCAGAATTCTATTATTAGATCTATTATTGAAAAAAATGGATGAAATAGTATTTCACCTCATTGGCAGACTGAAATTCAACATGTGAACCAAACAATTCAGTGAATTTTGGTTTTTATGTAAGACAAATTTTACTACTTGTTTTTTAAATGAATAGGCAAAAAGAGATCTCAGAGATTTAGAATAGCTTTGAAAGCCTGCTTTTATCATGACTTCAAATGGGAATACAGTCAGAGTAAAAGAGGCATTCTAATAGTTTAAAGTCATGGAAAAGAGAATTTTTTTCTGAAATAAGTTATAGGCAGTGACTGCAGCTTTTTCTGCAAGTCTAACTCCTAAGGTTCATGAGATTAATGTCTCTGCAATGCAGCTACTCTATTGGTTGGATTACTATAGGTCTTTCTGGTAGCATGAAAAAGTTTACATGCAGTTCACTTTTTCTCCTAGGTAAAAAATTTCTTTGATCTGCCTATTTTATCTGATTTTATTAAAAGCTCAATGGAGTAAATCAAGTTCAATAAACAGACACACTGTTAACTTCCTGTACAATTTGGTAGATCTTTAGCTTTGAAAGATATTGGCTTAATAAAAGATCAGCATTGCAGTATATTTCACATTAGTGCTAAAACATTATGACAAGAAGCAGCCTAATCAGAGCACTCTCATGAATACATATTATCTTATCGTACTAAATCTCTGTTATAATACATAATTAAAGTAATTATTTCAAAGAAGGAAGTGTGCATTTTTGTTATGAACAGTTTCACACAACCTTGTAGTGCTTCATATGGAAAAGTCTTTGAACGTCAGCCTAAGACTGGGTGACAAAGAGCCCAGCAGTATCTGCTTAACTGAGCTATTTTTACTATGTAGTTTCTCAGCATTTATCAGCTTCTGTCCTGCATGAGCAACAGTTGCCTCTCAAGGTTGATTTGCTGAATGATAAAAAGGCATGCAACTAAACTAAAGAGAGGAGTTCTGGAAAGCCCTATATGCCACCCTGCTCCTTCTTTGTCTGCTAGTGTTCATATGTCATATTTAATAGTGATGAAAGGTTTATTAAAACATTAATTGCATTACTATAGCATTATCAAGAAAACTGGAAGTAACTAGCATGTCAGAAATTTATTACTTCTTCCTGCAATGGGTCAAATTCAATTCTGCACTCAAATCCACAACAGTTTGAAGGATATTAAAACTTGTTCTGGAACCAATAGGAATTTTTTACCTTTATGTAAAATGCCAAAAATACATTGCTTATTGAAACAGTTGAAAACTTATTATTACTGCTACGACATAGTCAGAAAAATATTATTACTTGGATGATATTAATAGAAAGATTTCATTACTTTTTGTGTGGAGAAGTTTCATAGATAAACAAAAATGCAAGAATAGTATTTGTTTTGTTTATCCGATATAAATCTCTGAGAACAGAGGGAGATTGTCCAAAGAGTTTTGTAAAAATTCTTTCAGCTACTTTGCTTAGAAGCTCTAAAAATAAAACAAACAAACAAACAAACAAACTGCCAAAAAACCAAAAACAACAACAACAACAAACAACTCCCCCTCCCCCCCCCTTTTTCCATCTTCTACTTTTATTCAATGTGTTTTGTCTCTAAGTCTTTGGAAAATCTTGGGATTGCCTCAGTGCATTTGCTGTTGGGGAAAAGCTTAAAAACCAAGGTAAGCAATTTATTTTGTGGCAGTCTTAAGAATTCCTAGCTCATCAGTGTGATTCAAAATTTGCTTTAGTTGTACTTTATTCTCTTAGCCTTTTCAAGAAGTCAATGCCCAGTCCTTTCAAGCCAAAGATGGTCATTTCCCACTTAATCATGCTCCCTCCTATGTAAGAGCTTTCCTTTCAAGGATAAATCTTTCCTGCTTTATAAAATATATCCTATTATTGTCCTTATTTAATCATTCATGTAATTTCTATTAACATCAGGGAAACAGCAAGGGCTATGATTAACAAGTCAATACAACTGTAAATGCACAAAAGTGAAAGTCATCCAAGTACAATGCCTCGAGAAGTCACTTACAAAGGCACTAGATTAGGAGGGAAAGCATAGTTCAAGAATTTTTGTGGCCAAAATTCAGCAATTTTGAAGTGTGCCATTGTTGTGGGACACAGAATATGTATGAGTTTTGCTTTAAAGTCATTCCCAGACATCTTGATGAGAAACTGTCTTCTGTGGTTGAGATTTAGTGAACCTCCCAACCTGGAAAGGCAGAGATACATGTACACACCCTACAGACCAAGCCTGAATGCGGTGCTCAGCACATGATAAAGAAAAATAGTCATGATGTAAGGCCAACACACTGGATTTCATTCCCTAAAACACACTGCTGCAAATTTTTAGATACAAACTTATTTCTGAACATTTTCCAATGGCAAAATTCTGTTAATAAGATACATAAAACATTTGCAACATTCTATATTAGACATTAAAATATAATCTATAGAATATGCTTATAGAAACTGGAAAGCTGGTGTTACATAAATTATGAACCAAGAGGATCTGCATTCATCTAAGTAATGACTACTTGGAATTTTTGTCACTAAATTTATACTACCAATCATTAGAATCACTGAAGCTAGGAAACTAAAAGACTGACTAAATATTAATGTATTATTTTGACCACTCCAGGATTATTCATTTTAATATGATAGTGCTTTATCAAAATTAATTCTGAAAGCAAAAACTGACAGTAGTGAACCTAAAGAAAATTTTGTGGAAAAAATTATGTGCTAAAATAAAACATTTTTAAACACTTAATTCTTCTGCCACTGGAAGTATGAGTAAAGGAACCTGCTTCCTTTCAGCAACAATAACACAGACATTGCCCAAAATGTTTCTCCCATTTTGTAAGGAACACTAAACACTGTATTCCTACCTCTGACAGTAGTAATGAAGATTTAAGTCAACTAGATTACTCTGAAATTAAAATACAGACTCAGCTAAGTTATCTTAGAAACTTCAACTGTTCGTTTATGAAGGCTTTTCAAAGCTTAAATCTGATATTAGGCTGAAAAGCTTGCTCTATTGACTCAGTGGGAGAAAAATAATTTACTTGAGTGGAACAATGTTCTAACCCCTGTAGTCCATTAATAATACTTAATTTACTTTTACACCAAAGTCTGCTCATCACTTTACTTCATTACTGTAGTTTCTTTTCCACATTATTCCATCTCTTCTCCTTTTCCAGCAGTGAGAGAAATATTTTTTCATGCCAACGCTACTAAAATGTTACAGAGATGTCAGAAGAACTACTGAAAAAAAATTGTGAGGCAAACACTATTTCATTAACTCTTCATCCTTGATTGCTCACTGTATTTTTTTATTCCTTGTGAATTCTGAACTACATGTACAAAATGCACATCACAGTAACTGGTTACTCTGAAAAAGTGATTGTATAAAAATTGAACAAATAAGATATCCTGCAAATTAAGTTACATGTCCTGTCCTGTCATTAAGTTACAATTTTCTGTATTTCTTTTCAGAATTATCATATTTTAAACTGATAGCTGATTTCTAGAAATCATTTATCTAGTTCTTCTGTATTGTTAACAATTATCTGAATGATATATTGCTCTCAGAAAGTATTAATCTTCTAAAATGAAGTAGAAAAAGAAATATATCAGAAAATATTTTTATAGTATTGTGAGATTTAATTGTCCCAAAGGTTCATATGGGAAATAAAATGTTAGAAAATGTATTGTGCTGTTTAGTTGGTGACAGTGAATGAAAAAATACACAGTCTAAAATACTTCTGTTCTCTGCATAAGTACTTGTCAGCCTGCTGACACACAGAAGTCAGCTGTTCATTCTTCCTCAGCATCCTTACCTTTATGTGGTCACCCCTCAGTTGCCTAATGTATTTGTCCTCACACTGTCTCTTAGAGGGGTGAGAGTTCCAAGATCTTCCTTTTACAGTTTTGAAATGAATTCTCAGAGCAGAGGTGAACCCAAGAGGGAATCCCAAGGAATCTCTAGGTTAATACTTGTTATACCATACTTTTGTGGTGATCCTGAAAGTCAACTTTTTTTTTTTTTCTCTTATTCATCCTTCATTTTATCTCCTTTGTCAGTTTTTGTCAGGATAACATGAAGGAATATAGCACAGCAAGTAGCCCATTATGCAGCATAAATATTTAACTGAAAGCTGCCTTTCTCAGTTTTTTTCTTCTTTTAAGATAGAAATATAAAATTACATAGCTAAATAATTATATATAGAGAGGGATGCAGCACATTGGAGAGGAACTAAAGGCAGAGTAAATGCAACACAAAAAGCAAAAGGGGAGATGGGAAAATATTTTGAGGGACTGGAAGAGGAAAACTGAAAACTGGCAAAAGTTTGTGAAGTAAAGAAGAAAAGAAATGTCACAGAAATTTTAAAAGAGAAGGAGAAGAGGGGAAGGCAAAGTGGAAGAATTCATTTAATGTATGATTTAATATAGTCTGTAAACACTTTCTACAGTTCTGCACAAGCAGTAATTCAAAATATTCCAGTTAATATAAGTCAATATATTCTGTGTGTGAACAACTCTCTTTTCTTTCATTCCCCAAATCTCTTATGAATTCAAAACATTTGTAAGAAAATCATTCTCATTTGTGTAGAATTACCTCTATGCTTAATGTTTCCTGTTACCCTAAGGAATTTTAAAACCTGTTAAATAAATAGTATTATAAAGAAATTATTTTTCTCTGTGTGTCTTTATCTATTCCTCTTCTTGACCTCTTCTACAGCAATGATTCAGAGGTATGCATGGCTTCTAGGCAGTTACTGCCTTGCAGTCCCAAAACCGGTGCAAAAAAGGTCTTAAAATGGGTAAAAAATGTTTCACAATGACCACCACAGAGGCTCTTTTGCACTTTGGATCAGAAACAGAGCTAATATCCCCACAGAAATCCCTGTCTGGAAATGGCTTCGATTGATTTATGTGTCTGGTAGCAAACTCCAATGTGGTGGGAGTTGGGAAAGCTAACACTGAGAAGACATTGTACTGTACCCCTGTTGCTCCTCAGGTGACTCACCATGTAAAATGGCAAATTGTACCAGCATATAAAGTGAAGTATCCTTGTGAGCTCCTTCACACTCACAATGGGACCTATTTAGACAGTTCCCCCAAAATCAGCAATGTGTGGGAGCAAGATCCAGTTCCCTCCAGAGAGTATGTAATAGGTCAGCAGGAGATTAGGCTTCTTTTGGATGCAACATGACTACTGATCCAAATTCTGCATGGATGCTTCAAAGCAAAGTTTTTGCTCCTACATTAAAAAGGAGTTTTACTATATGCTTTCTGTGCTAAGACAAAGTGCTAATGATGGCACGAAGAAAAAGGTATAAGGTTATTCTTAATTTCACTGTGTGCAAAATTGAACATAATTTAAATCATAGCTAAAAATTTAAGGACTTCATCAAGGTTATCTTTTACCCTGATCTTCTGGCTTTGGTGATAGATACAAAAGGAACTGCGTTCAGTAATTTATGTTCTTGTGTCACAGGCTACCATCTACAATGCTATTTACTCTTCCTATGCAAGGCTTTTGACAGCTATAAAAATGTTCCTGCTCAGAGTGGAAAACAAGGCAAAAATAAAACAAAGAAGACAAGAAAAGTAATAATTAGCAATGAATGCTGAGTGTAGCCTACCTTAGGCCAGAAGTCCAGAGAACAGGGGATGTAGAGCTAAGTCAACAGGTGACCATATTGTTAGCACTTTAGCCATGATAATAATTTGCAATAATAATGTAATGAACAAAGATGGGGTGAAGGCAGAAGGATTAAAGGAGAGCACTCAGCATACATAAGCCATGCTATGTCTAGCAAATTCCCAGTGCAGCTGCTTCAGGGATATTAAGCCTCCTGCAGACAGCTGCATCCCCCTGTTGCCATCTGTGGCTTACATCTCTGGTGCTACTACTGCTGACAACTTGCACAGTTGCAAAGGCCTAACCCTCCATCAGCAGAAAATATCTGCTCCCACACCTTCTTGCAGGGAGCATGGCTGCCACCTGATCCATAGGATACAAGGGCTTTCCTGAGGTTTAATCAGCTGTTAATTAATCCTAGGAGTGATGGCTAGAGAGAGGAATGCCTTGCCAGCTGAGATGTCAGATGGGAGCATAGGGTAGGCATTAAGTTATCAGTTTTATAAGGCAACACTAATCTCATTGGTACAGACTTGCTAATCACACTTCAGGAGAAAGTTTTATAACAAACGGTCTGAGAGGAATCTGAAATGGGTCACATTTTGAATGTGGGCCAATGTAAGATAATCCAAATCAAGGTGGATCAACTGATTTCCAAATGACTTACAAATGAAGATAGTGAAACAAATCAGAAACAGATAATTTATAAGTACATTTCCCCTTTCTTCAGTCTCATTCTCAGTCCCTTGGGACTCGCAGTCAGAGACTTACTTGTGCCACTGTTTCCCCTTGTTACCCAGGAAAAGGCTTTCCCATCACATTTATGGCTCAATGTGGCGTCTGCTCCCTGTTCCTCTTGAATAGATCCTCATTCTCTGATTGTGCGTTTTGTCCCTGCCTCTCTAACTTGCACAACACAAGCAGCTCTCCTCTGTGTGTTTTCAGCACCTCTTAGGAAACAAACCACTTCCCTAAATCTCCACAGGCTGCTCTTGGCCTGGTATAGCAGCCAGGGCAAGGGAAACATAAACCGGCAGCCTTCTCTCAAAAATCAGTGGCGCTGGTTCAATGTGCTGCTCTTACATGGTAATCCACAAACAGGTACCTAAACTCAAGGGCTAGCTAACAAGAATGGTCATTTGAATTTTAAAAAAATTACAAATTAATAAATAAATAAATAAAAATTAATCTTCCCATAGTGTTTCTAATTGTATCAGCCACACAGCTTGCTGTTGTGGCCCCAACCACAATACTCTAGAAATATAAGTCATTTAGAACAAGGTACTACCAAATAAAATATATTTGCTTTACGTACTGGGTAAACCCAATCTGAGCTTGACAGTTTGCATGCCACAGTGACTCTGTGCATGAAACAAGTGAGAACATCAGGCCCTGAAATACGAATTCAAACCAGTTAAGCATCGTGCTCTGAAAATCTGTTACCCAGCCAAATAAAAATTTTAAAAACCAACATCGTGGAAGTCATTATCAATCTTGCCATAATGCAGCCATACAGAGTGCCCCAGGCCAGAGTGTATTGTATCAACTGAGCCTGGAGTACAGCAGAGATGTTTTCAGAGCCCTGAAGCATGAAACAGAACAAGAGGATACAAATTGCAAGAGTTTTGAGAGTCCTTAAGCCCACAGATCTCAAAGTGTGAAGGGCTGGATCAGAAGTACTAAAGAAGTCTTATACTCCTAGGATGGACAATATGAGCAGCTCAGAAGGACACTTCTTAAATAAATGTCTAATGCAAAGCATTATCCCTGCTGTTTTCCATCCAGGCTTAACTTAAAGATCCAACACCTCAATTATGCCTCAAGGCTACAGTCTAAGACTTGCAGGCCTAACACGTTTATGTCCCTGGGAACAAAGGGATGACCTTGATTTTAAATGACGATTCTATTTTAACTCCAGAAGCTGGAAATGTGTTTATTTGACAAGACCACAGCTGAAGCAAATGCAACACCTTACTTGCTGTTCCGATTTCCTTCAACGCAGCATTTTAGCCTAAGGCCTGATTAGGATTCTTTTAGGGTGATTGGACAGGGTAAGCTCCTGGAATAGCACTAAGCCAGTATAATTGGAAGAAGTCTTAGAAGAGATCCAGCTTCTTAATGACATATGGTCAAAAGGTTACTTTGGAAAACAGGAGGTCTTTCTGACTTCATTTATCAGGCCTGCAATTTCTTCTGGACTCAACCTGGGAATGTGATTCTAAGACTTTCTTCTGAAGAAAGAATAGAAGAAGCAAAACTCTTGAACGCTTACTTTTTGTAGTAGAATAGTGTATTGGAGCACTGAAAATAGCATTTTAATGTCTGGGACCACTGTATTTTACTACTTAATGTTATTAAAACTACTGATAAAATATTTCTTTGTATCACGCATTAATTTCTAATGCATAATATATTGTATATACTAACCACAATTTCATTTACCATTGAACTGAAATAAACCTATAATATATAAGATAAAGCACAGAATAAAGTTTGATAGGACAAAATAGGTTAAGGAAAAGTAATTTTAAATGTTCCTCAAGACAAATACCATTGATATTACAGGGAGAGGCAGTTGTAAATGAGAATTACTAATATTGATCACATTTAAAGGTATGATTCAATCACAATATGGTCAGAATCTTGCTTTTATGCAAGAATGGATATCTACAGTGTCATCTATTTAGAAATAATAGATCTATAGTTATATTTATTTCACTGAAAATTTCTCCCCCATATCAAATAGCAGAAGCAGAGAACTCTGGAGGGGGACAGGTACAAAAAAATCCATAAAACAAGGGAGAGGTCTTTGATAAAATATGGAGTTTCCCTGACTACAGTATAAATAAAAATTTCTGAAAACCTTAGCTTTATGCAAAAAATATTACTGCATTTCATTTCTTGTAAGAAGCCTATAATATATTCTCCTTTAAAGCTCTTGACAAAAACAGTTGACAAAATTATCCAGGGCTGTTTCATGATGCAGCCTACTTCACGAAAGGCAATACAGAGAGCTATCTGCTAACAGCTATCTGCTGTTTTAATTATTTGTTCAAAGCAAATGTAATATCTGCAGCTTTAATAAACATTGACCCTTTAACTGAATGTGCCCTACAAACACATTAATGCCCATCTGGGAAATAATCCAATGAAATAATCCAATCATACCAACTGAGAAGGACTGTTAAATTTGCAAGTGGGGGCTCATACTTTGATCAGTAGTTGATCAGAATGTCCTTCGTTATCTTGTTGTCAGGGTTAATAAAATTCCATAGAATTCTTTATCTTTATAAGCAACTTGAAAATCTAATAAATGCAAAGGAAAATTTTCTCCCCATTACCACACTGACATGCACTGCTACCGGTTTTGCCTAAACTACAATGAAAGTTTCAATCCCTTCCAATTTTGATGTTATGATGGCTAACAGAGTTATAGAACTGGCTAGTGTCTTGCTGCTAGGTAAAATATCTCGAAACCAGTGGGGTCCAGCCAACTGATCTTGATTATCATATTAATTTAGAGCCACTACATCCTGATACTTATAAAGAGATTTCAAAGTGCAGAGAAGGAATTACATTGCTGGTAAGATATCTGCTGGCATAAATACAAAGCTGGCAGACAAATACAAACAGAGGAACAGGTGAGTGAGAGATTGGCCTGGCCCCAGATTGGAGAAAGCAAACTTGTCTCTCTGTTTCCTGCCCAGATAGTTTATTCTTTCTGCTTAAAATGTAATGATTTAAAATTGCATGTATAGGTCCCTACCCACTGGTCAATGTAACAGGTTTTTTTAAATTATTGTCTCCAAAGGAAAAAAAAGTGAGATCTGGCTCCTACTCTTTACCTCATAGGAGTTTGGGGCTGCTATCAAAGTTTCCATTCATGTGGCTTTTCGTTTTTCTGAATAGTGATTCTAGAAACCAAGAAAGCATTTAGTTAATTCCTCTGAGTTCTTCAGCAACCAGCAGAAGATAATAGCCTGTATTCATTTTAACCTTAAAAAGCAAGGGTTTCCATGAAAGTCAAACACTCATCAGCAAAGTGCAAACTGTAAAGGAGCATTTTATTCCTACTATCTCTATCAGAAACTATGGAAAATGGTCACCCTGAAGACAGAAGACCCTCTTTCCAAAAAAAAGAGACTTCTTAAAGTCTAATTTGCCAACAGAGTTGCACAGATAAATCCATTTTCTGTTGTAATTCATAACCGTGGAATATTTACACTTACTAAGCATTAAAAAAAGTAGTCATAATTTTGCTATGAGTTGAAAAACATAGCAACTATAGAAAAGCTTTAAAATTTTTCACTTCTTTTTATTTTTCACCCTCACTCCAATGATTCTGCTGGAATATTTTGGAAAATTTTATTTTTGCCTATCCTGTTTACACAGAATTTCACACACAACTTCCTCAGAGGCACATTGTTGTGTACAATTACTAGAAATGAATAATTCCATACTAACCAACATTTTTGTTTTTTTCTCAAGATCTGATGAAGTAATTTGCATTCTTGGAAGACCAAATATTAGCAGTAGCCATGCCACTCCCTTCATAGCTAAAACCTAGCCTCATTTGAGGCTAAGATAAACAGAAGGTAGATGTTTACTGAGAGTCTGCACACATGAATGGGCACAAGTGACTTCAGAAATTAAACCTGATATTCCTTATCATTTTGTATGAGACATTCCCATGCAAATAAGCTCACAGTATAAGATCAAAAGTCCATCCAGAAGTATAACACCTCTCTGTCACTTATTAAAAACAGATATCTTGGTAATGGTGTAAAACCAAAGCCAGAATATGCCAACACTTCTCCACAATACTTTTTCAATCTCCAGTGGTTAGTGATTCAACAAATTCCTGAAGGAGAGATATTATCTTTATTTGTGTATTATCTAGTGAATTTTTCTTATTTTAATTAGCTTTCTGAACAGCTGTATAATTTTAATATCAAAATATCCTCCTGTGGTGAAGAGTTCCACAGTATAACTAATTTTGTTAATTTTCAACCTATGTTTCAAAAATATCACTTGAACTCTCACTTGCTTAGGTAGCAGAAAAAAAAAATTCA
>VWZN01001601.1:128059-139290 GCA_013396955.1 Regulus satrapa | reverse complement strand
AAAAAGAAAGAAATGGCCTTTGATGCCAGGATAGGATTTTTTTTTTTTAAATTTTTCAATATCCAGGTCAGTCCCCCATATGGTTCCCATGCAGAGCTATGCAGACCTGAGAGCTGGCACAGGAGCTGAGGCAGCAGCACTGCTGCTGACATCAAATCACCGCCTGAGGGACAGTGTCTTGTTCCAGCAAAAGGTATGTCAAATAGCCAAATACCAGTTACAGAGAAACCTGTCAAAACTGGAACTACATATGACATTTCCCGTAACAGCAGAGAAAATTACTGGAATCTCTCATCTCAAGCAGTAGTTATGTGGTTGGTGTCATCGGACACCACTGCTCCAGGCCTGCATTCCTGCAGGCTGGCATCACTGAGTTTACAGGTGGAATCCTTGTAAAAGTGCTTTAGGAGAATAGGCATGAATGCACACATTATGCACACACACACACACACATACATGCCTGCTTTCCACAAGAGAAAAAACTATACAAAACCTCTTTGAAGCTTGTGAAGTTCTATTAGAAAGTTGGCAAAATGTTTCAGAATAAGCCCCAGGCACTTTAACCTTCATGTCCTTACTGACTAGTTGCAAATTTTTGGATTGCTGAAGGAGGAAAAGCATAGAAATTTTTGGTTGCCAAAAACCATTTCAATGATTACACTTGACTGCCGTTTCCCTGACTGCATCATGTTTTATGTCCTCTGCGCATGAAACAGTAGCAGTACATTATATATATTACAGCAACATCTGCCTTCAGTAAGAGAGAATATGCTCTTGTATTGCATAGGAAAAGTCTATGAATGAAGCTGATATAAATAACATCCAGTTTGAAGACACCACTTACTAAATAAATAAAAAGAGAAACTAAATAGTAGCCAGTACATTACTGTGTATACAGATTTTTTTCAGCCATTGGTATCCATTTTATTCTGGACTTGTTATTTTTCTCTTCTAAGTTAGCACAGTTCTGTGTCTTTTCCAGACACAAAGCTGTATGCAGACATGTACATTTCATCCTGATGCCAGTGTAGATGATACTAGATGATACCAGTATAGATAGCAGTAGATGATATCTCTGGAGCGGATCAGAAGCTGAAGGAAATTGGCTTCAGTGCATCCCTGACAGTTTATACCAGCTGAGAGACAAGATTGCTCTCTCTATGTGAAATGGAATTTCAAAGACATATCAGAGCACTTTTATAAAATGACTTCAGTTTCTTTAACAAAGAATTATCTTTATACTCCCCATTTCTCCAGTAGGTGATTTTCTACTTCTTCTTTCATTTCTTCAAACTGTTAATTTTGTTGATGTTTTTGTCTTCAATTTTTTGTGGTACGAAGCTGAAGTTGACTTGCTTTGTTAAGGTTTGTTTGGGCATTTAGATATAAAAATGTATCTAGGCCTCTGCAAATAAAGCACATATACCCAGACAGTACACACATACTGCCTGTAGCCTACAGGATCATTATACACCCCAAATGGTTATTAAGAATTGTCAAACATTGAATGTGAAATTACTTAAACACAAAAAATATCCTGAATATCTGAAACATTCACCTTTCTAATCTTCAGAATCTAACCAGGACTTGCAGCATCAAAAGCTCCACAGATGAAGCACTTATTTATTGGAGGGTTTTTGGTTTTTTTTTTTTTTTTGTTTTTTTGGTTTTTTTTTTGGGGGGGGGAGGTTTGTTTGTTTTGGTTGTTTTTTTTGGTTTGGTTTGGTTTAGTTTTTTTTTTTTTAATTATTCATTCTCTCAGGAAATGGACATATTTGATTGAAAACCTCCTCAGTCAGAGTTTCCAGACCTCCATCTTTCACACTCGGGGAAACGTTCTGACCAAGATAGAGAGCCCAGTTATTATGGCTGTGTGCCCCCTGCAATGTTTGTGGAAGTGGGGCACTGTGCAAAGGGTCACTTGGTTCCTCTGGGACTAGAGCACATTCCTCTGCAGCTGAGAGGTAAAAGCATGCAGTGGCAGGAGAGGAACCAGGGCAGTATCCTCCTTTCTGAATCAGGAGAGATTCTGCATTTTGTGGGTGAGTCCCTTAAGTCCCTTAAGGGCTGCCCCTTAAGGCAGCCTCTCACCTGGAGCCTGGCTCACTCTTCATGGCACAGGTCATGGATGCTCCAGCACAGATGTGCAGGACTCCACACTATTTTCAACTCTAACACAAACACAGAAAGGCAGACTATTTCACATACCTTAAAGACTAGGATGCAGTCTGCACAAGAATTTTTCTGAAACAAGAGTTTGAACTCTTTCTCATTTGAGTCTTATTCATTTTTCATAGTTATCTCCATCCATTATACAGATAGTTCCATGTAGCCAGAATCTGAAAGGCTTGTTTTATTGTCTAGATTCATGATTATCCTTTGTGCATCACACAAAATTTTAGTGTGCTTGGTACTCCTTGGTTTCTAAAAGAATATTAATTTTTTTTACTTTTTATCGACCTGTGCTGGTTACATGAGTAGCCTTTTCTCAAATGCAATTAATTACTTACCCAAGTCCTTGTGATTTCTGGATTCCTGACAAAATGTTTTAAATTCTTTAAAATACTGAAGTGCATCAAAGTAGCAGAGCACACACCCAACCTTAAGCGTCCCCTCAAGGCAACCTCTCTTCAGAGGGACTCTTAAGAAACATGGTTTAAGTACATGTTAACAACTCGTTTGCTCACTAGAGGACATACTGCAATCGATCCCATCTTGCTCTGGTTGAAGCCTGTATAAAAGGATATTGTCTAAAGCAGTGACTATTGAAAAAGTCTGTTAACCTCAATGCTTTGAGTCTAATCGGGTAAAAAATTCTAATGTGCTTAATTTAACCTTAAGTCTTCAGAAACTCATAAAAACTTTTGTAGACACATTAAAATACAAGGCATCTTATATAATTAAAACCAATTTGTACCCTCATTTTCTTAAATGCAATTTAATTTAAAAAAGCAAAAAACCAAATAACAACCAACCAACCAACAAAACTCACCAATGTAAAAGGAAGCTTCTTGCCCTTTGGATATCTTAAAATAATTAATAATATGAATTGATATCACCTTTGTTAAGCAAATATATTAAAACAAGCTTTGTGCCATGGCCTGTTTGGAACAGAACTATTAATCCCAGGTACACTGGCTGAGATCATCAATGTAAACTGCCTTGATGGTACAACATCACCTATGACTTGAGTATGTTTAAAATCTCCTGATAAAAAAATGTTAGACTAATTAATACGTGTGAAGTGCCCTGACTGCCTAGGATGAAATCTGTCAAAAGAGCACATGCATTTTTCTTATTATTTTAAACAATGAAAACAAAGAAATTTACAGAATTACAAATAAGTGCTTGTTAATCAAGAGCTTTAATTAATGAAAAATAACAGAAAATTTCTGCACTATGCCTGTAAATGTCTGCAGAAGAAACAAATGTTTAGGGTTTTATACACACAGTTATTGATCTCTACCAGAAGTGTCATGAGATCCTTAGCTCAACTCTCACTTCTCCTCAGCTACAGCCTATTTTTCATAACAGTTGTAAGAGGTTCTAAGTCTGGTCTAACAAAATTAAAGAGTCTGTTGTTCGTACATGAATGTGCTCCTTTCTCCACTGAGAATAGATACCTGTTTAATGTGTAGAGTATAGAGTCATTGAATGTTAGTTTAATGGCAAAATAACTTTTTGCTAGTTGGGCTCAATGCATTGTGTTTTAGTTTATAAAAAAATGCAGGTCTTCTCTGTAGAACTTGTATTCCCATGCTTATTTTCCCTTTCCCTATATGCTCATTTCAAGGTTCAGACACTGGGCTTCACCTGAGAGTGACAACTGTGCACACACTTTTACTGAAAAGTAATGGACCATCACATCCTATTGTGTAATTTTTTCACCATTCTTTGAATTCTTCAGGATCAAGGTGAGGATGCCTGTATAGCAGGCTGCCTGTAAACCAGCAGTCCATCTCAAAATGGACCATCTGTGCACCTGGATTTGGAGAAAAATGCTTTTATTTTAATTTTGTAAATTTTTCTAGACTATGTTGGAGACCTAGCACAAAAACGTCAACACTGGCTCTCTGTGAGTGACTCCATATGATCTTTGGCAACCTGTCCCTGACACCACATATCAATGATGTGATATCTCTTTCTTTACCATGTGTATGAGATGTAATACAGACTTTAACCTGAGAGAAACCAAACCTTGTTTTTGTCCACCACTATTATGCATGGTCTTTCAAAAATGGTGTGGGTTATTATGCTGAGTTTAAACTCTTAGAGATTTTTTTTCTTGAACTCAAAGAGCAAACAGTTGGCCAGTGCAGTCTTCAAGACAATACACAGTTTTCCTGCTCTGGACATGGTGTACCTCCTAACTGCAGCAGTCGGAGGAAGATCCAAATAGAGGTACCTGACATTCACTGTAGAGGGAGAAAAGGTCTACAACTGCTGCAACTTAAAATCCTGCATATACCTTTTAATCTCATTTTATCTCTGTTAGTTAAGAAAAGGGAAGAATCTGGCAAACTAATGTGCAATGGCATGCAAAGTATTTACTGCCTGTACAAAAAATTTCCCACAGGGAAAGTTCAGGCTTTCAAAAAGAAATTCTGCAGGAAATAGCTCCTTAGCCAGCCACAAGCACCACTCACAAAATGAAGCTCTGTTGCTAAAGGGATCCAACATTACACAGAAATTTTTATTTCCAGAGATTTTCTTACCTCTTACTGTTTTCTGCAGATCTGTGCAGTTTTTAATGTATCTGTGGGTTAAAGGAATCTTGGCACTCGCTGTATCAACAACCCAGCTCTCAAGCTTCAGCTCTCTTATCTAAAACCCATTTTCTAACTGTAACCTTGCTATTTATATATATATTGATCCTATATGGGAAGAAAAATGGCCAGTGCAGTTTCAAATGGCGCGAGTGCTCCTTTCTTTGATAGATTAGTCAGTAGAATAATAGATCGCAATGTAGGAATTTTTTTTCACCACGGGTTAATTTCACTCAGTTGTGTTCAATATTATTAGAATTGTTACCATTGCACCTGATATATGGCCTGTGATATCTCACTAACAGAGGGCCTATCATGAGTGTATGTGTGCATGAAGAGTGGCTATTTTATCTACTGTTTCAAATAAGCTTTAAAAATACACATGAAGCATTGCTTTCCCTACAGCTGCATAAACCACAAACTCTTATTTAGTCCTGAAATATTTAGAAAGGTGAAGTCAATAGAAACTTTAATCTTCTGAATTTAAGACTCTTGATTTAGCAGGTCCTTTGCTTATTAACTTGGTTTGAAACATATAGGATTGTCTTCTTAACCATGCTGCAGTGCTGCTGTTGAGGTTACATGAGGGTTTGGTAAGTATAAGACTTGTCCGAAAAATCTTTCAACAGTCTCTAGCTCTAGCAGACAAAGTAAGTTTAGAGTGACTTTCCACCATTTTATTGGAAGAGGCCCTCTCTTGTGTATTTTATTAAAATAATTTGCGACCAAAATTAGCTTCACTGATAAAATTTCATTGCCACCTTGTTCATGCCTTCTCTTGTCAGGCCTTGTTTTTCTTCACACTACTGGAACATATTTCTTATGTTTTTTTCAACAGTTTGAGTGTTTATGAGATGAGATGTACTTCAGATTTTAAGTGGGAAACTAGTTAATTATGGCTATTTTGCTTTTAGATAAAAGCGCTGCTTTTTAATCTGGTTTTATGTCCAAGTTTTAGACCTTCTTCTCTCTTGTAATATACTGATTAAGGCTGCCACTTTAATTCAACTAAGGATGCCCAAGGACAACACTTATTTCAACATTTAGGCATTGAGATCAGTAACATTCTCTCAAACTATCCACTTAAAGTCTTTGGCAAAACTCTTTTGTTTTCCACAAAAACCAAGCAGAACCTGAAAGTTAGGTGTTCCTTGTCCCTAATTATGGCTTTTAGAAATAATGTTTCTTTTCTGGAACTGGGTCTAATGCAAGGAAAAGGCAAAGAAGAGACAGAGTGATCCCTGTAATTACATCATTAGCACTGTCGGAGTGTTTACCTGGAAGGTAGACAGGCCAGGCTACAATCTTGATCTGCATGGAGAACTGACTGCACTTGGCAATACCAGGATATACACCACACCCCTGGCAGCAAGAGAAGCTATTTCCCACTACTAACTCCTTCCCTTACAGCCCAGTAAGTCAACATACTTAAGTGGCACACGAACCTTTCATTCATGCTTGGCTGTTGGTCTCTTAATTTATCACTAAACGTATTTTTCACTAGGTTATAGGGGTTTCGGTGTCTGCTGCTCTCATTTTAAGACTTTCTCTTGTGCACAGATATGTAAATATGGTGAATCAGAGAGCATTTTGTCTAATATAAAGTGCCCACAGATCTCATAATTTTGGGAGGCTCCTTGGGTTGCCACATATCCTGTGGTTAACACATTTATTTGAGAAACTGAAACAACCTTCAAATTCCTGCTCTAGCTCAGGTCTGTATTTTGGAATGATCAGTACTTTGCTGGATGCCCCCATGATCTGTGCTCCTCAAGTCCCTCTGTGAACAGGGCTCTCAATCTCTCAATTCTCTGCTGGGTTAAAAGTCACTGAAAATTACAGACTTCAAATTTCTCCAGGAAGTTAGGAAATGTTTTGGATGTCATGTTGCTCATCATAAGCAAAACCTTTGGGACCCAAAACAGAGTAGCAATAAAAAAGACATTTTATGTTCCATACTCTCCAATAAAAACAAGGTAATATCTGCTTTGAAAGGAAGGATTCGGAGAAGTAAGTAACCTGAGAGCCTTTGTTCAGGAGTACAGAAACATGCTGCTATTTGATAAGGTCCAATTTAAGCCACCAGGACAGTCTCATGACTGCAGCAGTTCCCAATGTGATTAAGCTTCCTGGCAGAGGATGGGTGAAGCCACAAGAATAACCATCTGCTGCCTCTCCACAAGCCATTTCACAAACTCTTTGGGGATCCTGGGCTCCCTGAAGGTGCACTACACTCATCCTGACCTGGGGAAAGCCTCAGTGGGATATATTAATAACTGCACTAAATTTCTCGCTGTTGCTTTCACTCTATGATTTTGTCTCAAATGCAATTAATGAGAAAATGACCTATACTCCTTCTCCCTTCTGTATGTCTGGGATAATATCCAGGCTTATTTCCTTTAGCAAATAACTTTACAGAGGGAGTTCAACTTCCTTGTTTTCCAGACCAACTCAGGTTAATTAATAACAAATTCTTAGTCATTAAACTAAGGATAATTCCTCAGGGAAAAAACCCCTTTTGTTTCATCTAATTCTTTTATCACTGTCCAAAGGGAATTTTCACTTCTTAATGACAAAGCTGAAACAATTCTATTTTGATTGAAACCAAAAAGTCTTGTCATACTTATTCTTCTGCCATCCCTGCAAAGCTCTGCAGGTATCAAAACCCACCCCTAAATCAGCCTCAGTCTGAACAAACAAACTGAAATTTGCCTCTTTCACCTTCTCCTTCTCTGTTTTCACAGACTGAGGACTACTTGTATCTGGCTTTTTGGAGCAGCTTGTGAGTCAGGCATTGAGATATCTGAATCTAGATCCTCTATTCAGAAACAACCAGTTACAGGAACCAGAAAATTTAGTTTCAAAAAATATATTTTGCATTACAGTACTTTTGGAGGACCACAGTCAAGGAATGCTTATGGAATACTTCAAGTGAGTACAAGTGTCCCAAGTTGTTTATTTGTGATTTCACTTCAATAGACTTAGTGATATTTTGGCAGTGACTGACAATCTAGGTATTTAACCTGTCTAGATATAACACAGACAAGGTCATATTAATCAGCAAGGCAAACAGTGAATTTGACATACCAGAGGCACTGCAAAAATATTAATGACTCAAAGATGCCAGTCTCAGTTCAAGTAACTCCATCTCCAGGAATCTCTACTAACAGAGATATGTTTACATGTGATGGGTGAAACTGTATTTCTGAAGGAGGATCATAAATCTTACATTAAAGCAGTATGTTTCCACCTTCCACAGTATACCTTAATATTCATGCGAAACAGAGCCCTGTTCATAATGGCTCTATCAACATAAAAATTCAATCACTTTGTGTTGATTGCTTGCTCCAGTTACCAAAATTCCTTTTAAAAAGAGGCAGTTAAAGCTTTTGACTTTTGTGTTTCCTGTCAAGGCACCGAGGGAGGTGAGTGAGGTTTGGGACTGCAAATACTTTCAACTGTCTCAAAGTTTGTTACATAGGAAGCAAAGCAATTCACCGGGCAGAATACTTTGTACTCCTGGCAGCAATATCTTTCCTTGTTTAAAGCTGCCTTGTTTGCAGAAGGGCCATGCATGGGTGTACATGAAAGCAGCTAAAGCTGCTGTTTGCAAGGTTCCCTAAATACATTAACCTTGCCATGGAATGGGGCAGGGATTTACTTTAATGGTTACACCAGGAGCAATGACATTCTTGAATTGAACTCTCACTTACATCAATATTTAACTTTGAGGAAGGCTAGAATTCAAAGACATATTGCTTTCCCCCTCTTTGTTTTAATTGTTATAATTCTCCTCTCCCAAGATACTTGGAGATTGTAATGAGAAATATTTAGATCCCTCTTTCCATATTCATTGAATATACTGATATTATATTTTATTAAAGAGTCTCAAATAGCTTACATCCTCTTCTTAATAACCCTATGCATTACAAGCTTCTGTTTCCTCAAGCTACAGACAAATCCTATTACAGGGAGTAGATTAAACTGGGCCTTGACAGATCTTTGCAATTCACTGACAAAAAAGGACAAGTTGTCTTACTAATAAGACAATATCATGAACACACTAATATTATGCATCTCAATGCTCTCAGATGCAAAAAACTTTTATGCAAACCTCCTCCAGCAGGCACACTACCCAAATAAAATCCAAGCAATTTTCTTCTAACAATAAGCTAAACTATCTAGTAGAAAGAATTACTTCAGTTTCATATTGTACATGAAGGAGCCATCAGTCAACAGCTGCATGCTTGATCATGCCCTCTGGCTCCACATCCACAAGGGACCCAGCTCATCCAGATTTTCTTTTGCCACTATGAATGATGCATATACTTTTGTGTACAAACATGAGACCCAGACAGAGGGCAGAGACAGGGCTGAAGAGAGAGCACAAAGAAGCATTTTTGTTCTATTTTCTCTTAGGCTCCACAGTGTAGCAGAGGATAGACTTCTGGTGATGAATGCAAGGGAAGAGAATCATAGTGCGCAGAAAAAAACAGTTGTACCCATTAAAATGCTCTGGGCTCTCTAACAATGCCTTATTCACAAGTGTGTGTATATATATATNTTTTTTTTTTTTTAATTTACCAACAGAAACTAACCTGAGTGATTGGGTGCTTGCATCGGACTTTAGAAGTGGTCATGTGATTTCTTAAAAATAGTTTGATGTGTGCAAGGATAAAGGAAAATGGTAGCATCGCCAAGAGAGTAGCAGACAAGCTTTCAGTGCAGCAGTCTGAGAAGAACCTCTTGCAGAAATTTCATTATCCAGGATTTCACATTACTGGAGAACACCCGTGACAATTAGTAGTCTTTGATTTGCTGGGCTTCACTGCACAAAAATTAATAAAACCATAAGTAGAATATGCTTCTAAAATTCTGCTCAGAATTTCTTCATGTTGCTGTTAACATAATAGAGCATAAAATTCACATGGAGTTATTTCAGGCAGGGGTTGTGGCTGGATGGAAATTAGAGGCATCTAATTAGTAAAATGTAATGAACCTTCTCCATTATCCATCTCCATCAGTGTAAGATCCTTCCTTTGAAAAGATTTGAGATGAGTAATAAGTCTCAGGTACTTTTTCTGTGGAACCCCCAGGATACTCAAGAAATCTCATCTCTCCAGGCCATCTGAATCTGCAGCTGAAAGAAGAATCTATTCCTTATTGAGCAACAACTAGTTTAAAGTCCCTATTAACTTATCTACTGCTCTATCTTTACTACTCTAGAGTTATAAAATGGAACAGTGGTCATAACAATTTCTTTACAGACTACAATGAAGACAGGTAGAATAGAATAGCTTCAAGATAAATATGAGAAAGAGAAAAAAATTTAAAAGTTACATATATAAAAACTTTTTACCATGTTCAACAGGTACATCTGAGTCTCCACACAGGAGTATAGATCCATTTTTTCTGTTCCTTTTGACAGCTATTTGTTTTTGTTTTGCAACAGACCAGCAGAATAATGATCATTTACTAGTGCTAGTTCAATAAAATTTGGGCCAGATATATAAAATTTGAAACATATATATGCAGCAGTATAGGATCTTGTTGCCAGATCCATTAAGTTGTGTTCAACCTCATCATGTTTAGGCAATTTAAATTATGTTTACTATTTAAGACTGGCAGTATCTTGGGTTTGTTATTCTCCCCCTCATGCTAAGCATACTTGCATACTGCTGACTAGAGTTCTGTCCAATATTTTTTGTCCATGATCTTTCTGTAGACTTTTTTCTTTTTTTTTTTTTAATAAAACATCATATCAAAAAGTCAGGAATTCATAGTCATGGTTCCCATGGAAACATTAAGTCTCTCAGGTTGCATTGTACATGCACTAAAAATAAACATGTAATAAAGTACTGTATTTTGTATGTCAACAGAAGCAAGTGAATAAGGCCAAGTGCAAGGTCCTGAATGTGGGCCAGGGCTATACCTGATACAGGCTGGGCATAGAATTGATTGAGAGAAGTTCTGAGGAGAAGGACTTTGGATGTCAGTTAACGAGAAGCGCAACATGAGCAATGAGAGCTTGCAGCCCAGAAAGCCAATCATGACTTGGGCTGCATCAAAACAAGTGTGAAAGGAGGCGATTTTGCTACTGTACTCTGCCCTCCTTGGATCTCACAGGGAGAGTGCATCCATCTCTAAGCCTCACAAGACTAGAAGGACAAGCACCTGTTGGAGCGGGTCTAGAAGAGGGCCATAAAGATGAAGCATGTCTCCTCTGAAGACAGACTGAAAGAGTTGGGATTGTTCAGCCTGGAGAAGAGAAGGGTTTGAAGAGACCTTAAGCAGCCTTCCAGTAGCAGCAAGAGAGCTGAAGAACAATTTGCAGGGACATGTAGTGATAGGACAAGGAATGATGGTTTCAAACTGAAAAAGAGTAGGTTTAGATTAGATTCTAGGAAGAGATTTTTCCCTATGAGAGTGGTGAGGCAATGGAACAGGTTTCCCAGGGAAGTTGCG
>VWZN01001601.1:79491-106409 GCA_013396955.1 Regulus satrapa | reverse complement strand
CCGGTCTGCGGTGGGCGACCCTCTCGAGTGCTCAGGCTACCGGCGCAGGGCTCGCAGGGGCGGGCAGGGCGCGGGCTTCGGGCACCTTACAAACTCCCCCTTCCTCACCTCCTCCTTCTTCTCTCCCCCGGCCAGCCTTTCAGATGCCGGCGGGGTTGTAGCTGTTGTCGCCCCTTCCCCCGCTCAAACTTTTCCCGGCATTTCCCTGCCCGGCGCGGAGGGCGCAGCCCGGCCGCTCCCCTCGCCCCGAGGCGTGGGGCGGGGAGACAGGAGCTGCCGCTGGCCACCGGGATCCCCCCTCCCCACACTGAGAAAAGAGTGGTGGGTGCGAAACGGGAGGGGAAGCTCCGATAGGGTCGGCATGTGTTTTGTGTGAAAGCCGCGGATTTCTCGCCCCTTCCTTCCTGGCCGCCCAACGCCACGGGGTTTTGCGGAATTAAAGCCCGCGGGGCCGGTCGGTGGGTGGTGAGTTGTTGGCCCCGGGGGAGCCTCGGGGCAGAGAGCCCGGGGCTGGAGCGGCCGCTCCGGGAAGAGGGGGAAACATCTCCCGTGCTGTGCCGGGGCGATGCGGGGTCCCTGAGGACTCGTGTGCCGGACCGTCACCCCCACCTGTTCCGCTGTAGTTTATGAAGCACCCTTCTTTTGCTTGGGTTGAAGCTTTATCATGAACGTGCTCTTATTGTTTGCAACGTGAAGTATTATGCCGAGGACTAACTGACTGGCTGAAATAGACTTAAGGCTCTCGGTTTTCTTTCTTCCCCACCCCCCACCCCCTCGTTTGAACAGTACTTGAAATTGCATCGGGTGCATCAGTTGGAGAAGCATTTGAGATATTTATCATATGATACTGATTTGAAAACGGCCATTAATAAAAGTATCTACACTCTTGAGACTTTAAAGGGCTGATGTGTAGTCAGGGGGCTTTTCTTCTTTTACTCCTGGTCCTCCTATAAATTGGTTTTTAATTGAGACATTTGAAATGCCATCGATTAAGAAATATGCTGGTCTGAGGAGATTACATCCATCCTCGTGTGTCTGACTTTGGTGTGTATAATTTAATGTCTCTGTATCAGAATTGTAAAATTACGTAAGCACCTACAAGCCCTTTACCAGGGAAAGGGAAATGTACCATCTACACAGCTGGTGTGTTGTAGGAACAGCTAAAATAAAATATTCCTTAGTGTAATAATTTTTCATTCAAAACTATAGTTAAGTCAGACTAGTGGTTTTTGCTTTACTCCTAACTCATCAGAATAATGTTAACACTGAAGGTAACACTTACGTAAAGATTTTTTATAAGCTTGTTCACTGGTGTCAGGAGAGTAGGAAGTTCTGATAACTTATATGGTCTGTGGTATTTTATGTTGAAAATGTGGCATGCAGCCCATTTTGGAATTGCTGGTACAAGCAGTGAAGTTGGTACTGTGGGGTATGTGTTAGCTAAGTGGAAAAGAATGTTCAATATCCTTCTGACCAGAGTAGGTGAAGCTTGTCAAGGAGTTGAACAATTGTATCTAGGAAACACAAGATTAATTTTTTTGTGTGTGTATGTAGCATGTCAGCAGCTGGAGACTTTAGTTTCTATTGCCAAGGATCAAGAATACTCATGTATTGCACCAGTCAGAGGTTTGTTAATCAGAGACACTCAGACCTTTTTGAAGGTTTAGTGAAATAGAGTTGTTAGTAGCTGGTTCTGTCATTGTACTTGGTTTAAGGTATGATTCTTGGGCTCTTATTCAATACATTTGATAGCCACAAGTAGAACTATGCCCTACTGAATTTGGTAACTACCACAAACTTTATTTCAGTATTTATTCTAAACCAGTCCCAGGAGTGTGTGTTTGTGATTCTGTTGATGAGACTTCTTCATTCTGGTGTTGCTGGATGCACACACAAAGGTTTGGGTTTGTGTGTCCCAGTGAGAGCCTTTCTGTAGCCTACAATGAGAAGTTTCTCTGTTTAGTGCACACTGGAGCCTCTGTTTTATACCTAGGCATCTCAGTTGTTTGACATGAGTACTGTTTCGAAATCATCTTTCTTTGACTGCCTTCTACCATCCTCACCATAATATAACAGTGTGTGATTTTCTAAGTTAAACTAAACCTAGGTAATTCTCAGCTCCCTTTTAATTAATATTCTTCTTGTCTGAATTGCAAGAATTGAAAACTGGCAATTTTCCTTTGTCATTAATAAAGGTATTAAGTCAGTCTGGACCTTTCACAAATCTCTCTCTCATTGTAATTTGATTTTTATTTCCTTTTTATGATGCTCTGTATTACTCCTGAGCATGAACGATGGCAAGATCCAGAATTCTTCATAAAATTCTTCCTAAAAACTTTGACATGTTTATTAAGGGTCTAATCATGTTACAGAGAATTAATTTTTTTGAAATTCACCCTTCTTCGGGAACTGTGTGTGTGATAGTTTGCCGTCTGTTCTTCCTTCTAACATATTCTGCGAAAGCAAATAAGAAGGAGCCTGCAGAAACTTAGGGAAAAGAACAAGATACATTTTGTAATTTATTGCTGTCTTAGAAATTGTGCTTGTTTATCTTCTCCGCCCACTTCGCACATAATCGAGACATTGTATCTTTTGTTTTTCTCCCCAGATTTCAAATGAAAAAACCCCAAGCAAACAAAACTCCAAGCAGCTTCCCTCTGCCCTCCTCCCCCGCCCCCTTCCCCTCAACACAGCCCTAATCCGCAGTGTAATGTTTTCTGGTCTCTGTAGATTGTTTCTTTACACCGCTGCTTTCCATGACCCTTCAACTTGGGTGCGTGCCTGTCAGAATCTAGGCCAAAATGTTTTGGCAGTGTGTTCTCTGTTGAAGTCTAGCTATTCCTTATATAGCACCTCCTTTCATCTGCAACTCCTACAGTTCGATAAAGAACAAGTTCAGCTTGTTTTCACAACTCAATCACTTTAAACTGATATTTTTTAAAAATTTTATTTTTAGCAATTTGCATATTTTCAAATTTGAGGGAAAAAAGGGGAATATTTTAGAAAAAAAACTTTTGAAGAATGCTGCTGCCTTGTCATCTCACTGATAGAAATATGCATTGCACTGCCTCTGATGGTGTCTGTGCAAGTGTGTGGAGTTTTTAATTACTAAATAAAAGATACGAGGATAAAAATTCTGGATGCGTCAGCTTACCTGAAGTTATTTAGCTGTGATATTTCAGACCACAGGGACAGTTAAGCATAAAAAACATGGTGTGTTTTATGAGTTCAAATCATTTATTGAAATAGTTATTCCTTAGACTTTTGCACACAAAGTAGTTAGTGTTACAAATTAACATGCAAGAGTAAATATTTCTAAGTTAATCTTTCTCCCTTCCCCTGATAAAGTAGTTACAGTCTGTCTTTGGGAGTGAGTCTAACTCAGAAATTCGATATGATAAAGTGGAAGTTATTATTTGTTTTATAGGTTGGGTTTTTTTGTTCCCATTAAATATACTTACAGAGAAATATATGAAAATTGTAACCAGCATATCTATTGCTTGTAATCATGTAGTAGAAGAAACGGAGGTCTTTGAAAATATTTGAAAATATTTTAAAGCAATTAAACTCAGGTTAGCTCTTTTCTACCAGAACAGCAAAATGTGCTTCAGTCATATTTTACCTTGTATGTACTACAATTTGCATAAACGCGAGATATACAGAAGACACTGGTGCAGGTGGGCATCCATGTGTAAGAGACTTATCAATAACTTTTTTATTTCCCATCAAGCTGTTAAAATGTATTGACAAATTACCTGGAAAATGAGTGAAATAAGAAGTGAAATTATTTTCCTGCTTTTATCACCTCCTTCTTGAATGTTTTCTTCTCTTTTATATATTCGGCTCCTTCCATGGTGGTGTGGGTTCAGAGATTATTTATCTATCTGTACTTTCAGATGCCATATTGCACTTATACAATGAATATAAATTTTCAAACTGGAACTTGATTGATTCATGTGAAGTTGAAAGCACCCAGAACACAATGACCCCGGAAGTCCCAATTAGTCCCTTTTGTCTGAGAATCACAGTACTGCTTGATTAGTATGGTAGTGATATACACAGTGTACCTCAAAAAAAGGGAAGATGTCTTGCTCTTATTTTAGGATAATAAAAATTTAAAAATCCCAAGGGTGGGGGTGAGGTAAGAAATCTGCACATGATGAAGTGAGAGGTCTACCTATCCAGTATCCAGTCTCTGATGGTGGGCACTTGGGGAAAGGGATTTTTGGCAAGGTGAGTGGCTTCCTCTGAGTACTGTCTGTCCACAGTGACGAAGTGCTGGTATTTTATACTGTAAGTGGACTATGTAACCATTATTGTGCCTAATGACATTTTTAGCATGTATTGCTTTTAGCATTTGCCTTGCTTTGTGGTAAGGAATCTAAATTGTGTGGAAAAAGCCGTGGTCCTTTGTTTTTTGAAATAGCTTGTTGTATTTCATATATTCTAGGTCTTGTATGAAAAGAAGAACAATAATTTCTCCCATTTTGCCTTCTCCATGCCATAAAGGGTTTTTCTGTTCTATCTCAACTATTCCTTTTCTGGTCAGAAAAGTCCAGCTACAGCCAACTTCTGTGAAGCTACCACTTCATATCTTCTTTTTATCCTTTATCAGCCTTCCATTTCTCTTCCAGTTCTACATTGCTCAGAGCATCCATGAGACAGCTGCCTGATGGATTTATATAGCACTTAATAATGATTTCTGTTCTGTTCCCTTTCCATAGTGTGATCATTCCTGTCATCTGCTTGGCTTCTTTGACCATTTGTCTCACTCCTGGTTGTAGCTGACACTTTTATGGAACTATTTCATTACTGAAAGAGCTGAGATACTGCATTAAATGATGGTCTGTGGGGTGACTGTGCCAGTGGCCAGCACAGAGTCTTTAACCAGCCCTTCTGGAGGAAGGAGAGATTTTGAGCAAGGCTCTTGAAGGACCTGTTGAGTTTGGGAATGACCACCATGGTTTGCCTCTTCCTCTTTCTTGATATGCTTTTGTTAGTACAAGTGAGTTTGAAAGAGTTTATCCTCTTACACATAAAGATTGGCAGTATCTGGATTAATATGCAGAGAGATCTGCAGCACTGCTGTAGCATTGCTTCTTGCTCTTGAGTCTTTGAGGTCTTTGTATGATCTCTATCCAGTACTTCTCCAGGTCATCTCACCTCTCAGGAGATGGTATGTGTCTGAGTGTCAGCAACTGTTTTGGTAAAATTTCTACTCTGCCTTTTGCAACACAAATCCTGTTGAATGATTACAAAAATTTACTTCAGTTCTGTTTGCTGAGTCAATTAGGACATATCTTGTGTTTTCAGGTGCTGATGGAATTTTGTCTGTCATAGCTTATCATTGTCATGAAAAGATGCCTTTGTAGTGTTGCTCCCAGAAGTGTGTGCTCCAATTTGGAGTTTGATTTGCAATCTGCCTATGCTATTAAGCTAATTTAAATTACTGCTGCCACAGAGGGGGGCATTTCTACCACTTGAATGGCTCTCAAGTCTTTGCCTATGCTAGGTCTGGCCACCAAGTGGCCTGTGAGTGAGTTGTTTTAGCTTTATGCAAATCTCCTTGAAGGAAAGATGGGGCTTGGGATTAGTTTCCTATTAGCTCACTGGCACATTTGCAGCCACCTAAACCTGACATAAGGGAGGATGAGGGCTGATGGTGGGAAGGCTCAGTTTGACAGCCCTGATTGCAGAGCAGCTTGTGTGACTGGTTTGAGTCACACTAGATCTATGCTCTGCTCACCATGCCACCACTTCATCCACCCAGAGAAGTACAGAGAGCAGGCAGGCAGGAGGACACGGATTGAGGTAGGAGGAGAGGCCTGGTGCTTGCTCTGGAGCTGGAGGTGTTAGACTGGGTGAAGGTGTTAGAGACTGTGTCTTGGCTGACTTCATGCCAACTACTGACAGCATTATGCTAGTGTTCCTGACATGCAGCTTGGGCTTAAATGTGGGTCTTTTTGTTATAGATAGCTAAAGCGTTTATTATAAATTTGAATAAATACCTAAAGTGTTTATCATGTAGTTGTATAAACAAGGAGTGGCCTATCCATAACACTTAGTAGAGGGCAATTTTGATGTCAAGCAATAGAGGATTTGGTGGAGGTGACACCTAGATACAAGGCTAGAATTAGAGGATGTTGTGATGCCTGGTTTGGGGCACAGCAGGAACTGGCTTAAAGCTGGTTTCTGCAATTTCACATCTTTCCATGCATGATCTATCCTTGACCATCCTCTGGGGTTTTCAAATAGGATTGCTCGTGAGATGTGAATGCAGGTTGAAAGGGAAAAATGGCCATGGTTTCTAAAGGCCAGAGTGAGCCAGCTGCGCAGCAGTAAATGACACTGGTAGCAAATTTGTATCATCTGGCTCAGCATAAAATCCTTCTACACATAAATTTGTAGGTCAGAAGGGTCATTATCTTGTGCTGCTTCCTGGTAAGTCTTGATTACACGTGGCTTTAAACCACTTTTAAAAAACTATACAGGCTACCCAGGCAAAGTCACCTATGGTGCATACATACATACTTTGTAGTTTCAAGTCACTTAGTCTGCTCTAAGTAGGAAGCCATGTAATTCAAAGTTGTGCTTGTATTTTCAGTAAAAGATTTGAGGGATTTAATTTCTTGAGGATAGGTGCTGGGAAAAAATTCAGTTGCCCAGTACTCAGGTAATATGAGGTTATTTTTTGGTAGCTACTATATGAAAGATTGAACCTTTGAGTTTGTCAGAAAGTAATTTACTTCTGTTGCCACTTACTAAAAACATGTGATTATGTTTATTAATTGAGTAGCAAAAGAAGCCATTTCTCAACTACCATGTCATGAAATTAATTCTGCTGACTTATGAGACACTGTTGAATACTTTAAACCCAAGTTCTGTTGCAATTAAGTTATGGTATGTTCATTCTAATTATTACACACTGGTTACTCAATTTATTTTGAGGTGGAGTTGTATGCTTTCTTTTGTGTGTAAACACTTGCTCTGTAACAGTAAAACTGATGAATATTAATGAGAAGAGAAAAATACTATAAAGAATAATTGTGGCTGTAGTTCAAATGAATTAAAAAAACTGCTCAGAGTTAATTTTTTACTGGATAACTGACTTATTGAACTAGTTTTTGTATTACTATTTCCAAATAGAGGTTGTGTTTCTTTGAGTCCTATAGGGTGGTTTATGATACTTGCTGGTTTTAAATTATTTGTGGTTTTAGTTAAAAAGCAAAGTCTACTGAAGCACTGACATTTTAGACTGCTTTTGTCTTCTTCATTAAAGTGAAAAATTAAAATTATGAGATGTGGCTGAGAGTTGTGCTGTTGCTATTAATCAGACAAATGCTCTGATTTTATATTTTGACACTCCATTATATCTCTATCATGTCTCTGTGGTATTAGGCAGGATTGAGATCAAAATGGTAGCAGTTGTCTTGATTCTCCCAATGTCATTCTATTTGCCTGTTCTTTGTAAATGTAAAAACACTTATCAGCCGTAAGAGTGCTGAAGAAATGTGACTGAGTTCATGACTAGATAAGTTGTCAGTGCTGACTGCCATCACTCTATTTAAAATACTTTAAAGGGATGATTTCTTACAAAAATAGCAAAGGCAATTTTGTATTTTTTCAACTTCTGATTCCTTAGAAGAAATGCGTTTTTACAGTTGTAGAATATACTTTTTTCAGGTATCTCTCCAGTATCCTCAAGTCTGAGTATTGTAGGAATTTTTAGGCAGTACATACCAGAACATTTTAGTGTTAAATACAGTGCTATTTGTCATAAGTTGTCCAGAGAAGAAAATGGTGTTGATTTAAAAATAATGTCAAATAAAGAAAAAAACCCAGTTCAGTCTTGAAATTACCAAACGGTCAGTCCCATAATCCTTTCCCCTGTACCTGAAGAAAGAAGTGGATTGTCATTTTTCTCCTGCTGTTCTCACACTCCTTGTCCCTGCGGTGGTGCATGCCGTCTCCCACCTCCCCCACCCTGGCCCCAGGCCGGTGTATCTTTAAGCAACCTTAAACATTCTTTTCCAACAGCCCCCTTCCGCCCCTTAAAAAATTTCCTTGGCTCTTCTCTTTTTGGTGGAAGAGTTAAATTGTTAGAATTTTGGGCCCTAAATGAAGGGAGATAAGGTAGATTAAACTGCTTACTCAGAATGATTCAGTATAAACAGTGTGAATAAATAGTTGAGTATTTCACATGAAGTTTTCTTGTGTGCTCCTTTTCGTAACTGGTTAGCTGTATCTGTCTTTGTTGATGTGATAACATTGTTTGGTACATTGCATGTCCACTTTTCAGGCTAGTGAATTTCCAATTAAAGACGCCTTCCACTATTGCACATCGGAAGTGTAATAAAACGATCTTTTCACTCTTTTCCTCAGTCAGTTCAGAAAAGCCAAACAAATATTCTTTTTGCAGCTAGTTTTAACCAGCAATCAGTCTGACACAATTTGTGATTATGCTAGAAATTGCAAACTCATTCCACAGGCTTGCCAGCTCTTCAGCATATGAATACTTTGTGTGTGTGGTCTTGTTTAGTGCAAAAGGTCTATTTATATTAAGTTTTTTGCATTTGTAAATCTCTGTGGGGTTTGCTTTGCTTTCTTGCTACCTTTCCTTTCAGATAGCATGACAAACTATTCACAATCCCCATCACAAACAAAATCTTTCCATGTCCTTGCTCTGCTTATAAGAATGTAAGTAGATATGTAAGGGTGGAAAAAAGTTTTCCAGATGAGAGCAAAACCCTTAGCATGTAATGATTTGGATTTCTGAATCAGTTGAAGTGAAGCTTGGTAATGAAAGGGATTATAATTTTCCTGGTAGACACAGGCTAAATAGATGGGTGTAATGTCACAGCATGTAAAGGTTTAAAGGTCGTTTGTTTTTTCTCCTGACTGAGGTGGCTGAAACCTGGAAGTGAGAAGTTTTTAATCAAATTGGTTTTTAGTTTAAGTTTTAATACTTTTAACCACTTCTGTTAGTAGTTACTTACTGTATGTGCTATTATTAGCCACTGTAGTTGAGTTTTTTCTTTGATAAAGTTCATCTAATGGTTTAATGATTTGATTCCTCTTACATAAGGGGGAAAGTGAAAGTGGTGCATTCCTAGGTGGTGTGTTATTCCCAGNTACCTGTATGCTGATTTGATTAAGTACTCTAAAGTAGGCTAACAGCTCCTTCTGAGTCATGTTGAAGGCATGAAGTGCTTCCAGGTCTGCAGTTCTTTCCAGGGATGAGCGAGTTCCTGGCCAGTTTGTGTATCCTGTTGTCTGCACAGCAGCAGTTAACTACCAGACTCAGTTTATAGGTTGTTTAAAAGACATTAAAATGGATACACTAAGCAGCTTTTTTGGGGGTGGTGGTTGTTCCCCCTGGCTCACTTATCTGTATTTTTTGGGTTTTTACTCCAAATGCTCAGTCTTTTTAGTGATTTATTGGTGTTTCTGTCAAATGTTGAACAAGGAGTTAAGTTAAATGACCAGCATTTTGGAAGGGCAAGATTATGCTCTCGTTTAGAGAGACTGCACAGATGTTCTTTATGACCATTCAGAAGAGGGGAGTCTGCACATTACTTTCAGGTTGACAGAAACCATGTATTTTAAGATCCTTGGTCTGAGCTTTATGGGCTATGTGACGAGGCTGTGAACCTGAAAGTGTAGCATTTGTGATTAATAACGACATTTGCAGACCCCAGGAATACTGAAATAATCTGTTGGATTGCTTTGCTTGCATAGTGATACTATCCAGATGCTAAGCATAAACATCTCTCTCTGTTTGCTTAAGCATGGGAAGGGGTATGAAAACAAACGCTAGATAATATGAGTTTCTGGGAAATAATTTTTGCCATCCATCTCTTTAAATAGCTCTAGAGTAAAAAGCAGCCTTAAGTAATTAATGAGCCAGTGTTCTTCTATGATGAAGTCGAAAGAATTAGAAAAAATATTTTTAGTGGAAGTGAATATGTGATTAAAAAACAACAAAAAGCTCCCACTGCACTTAGATGTGAAGTATTTGCATTGTGAACCTAAACCTAAAGGAACCCCAACGTTAGCAAATGGAGGAAAAAGCCAAATAAAATGCTCAAATTTACTAAGTTTATATATTAGGCAGTCCCCAGAGGACACAGGAACAAGTGAAAGAAGTTGATAAATATTCATTTATTTCCATAATAAAAGAACAATTTTATGCACTTTTTAAGTGCACAGCAATATTGGTGTTGATTACCTAATAGACAGTTTGCTAAGTTCTTACCAAGTGCTGTTTCCTGGGCACTGTTTGTGTAGTGCTTGCAACAAAGCTGTAGAGGAAAGTAGTGTTGGAGAATTTCTTGCCTTAAATAATACTCTGAAAATGGGAAAACAACATAATCTTACTTAGATTTGTTAAGTATAGGGGAGGCATAAGTGCACTACTCCTTTGTCCTTAAAGGAAAAGCAATTGCTTTCATATTTGTTGGAGGGTTATTAAGTACTGGGATGACAATTTTGTAATAAATAAGTCCTTAAACCACAAAGATCTCAAGTCCTCTTACATGTTCTTCCACATCAGTTACAGTTGAGGATTGAGTCCTGTGATGGTGGCAGCATTTCAGCTGTGTAAACAAAATAGATTTGAAGAAGAAAGTGTAAAATTAAGAAGAGGTAAAAGGGATCTGTGAATCCATTGCACAAATCTTGAAGTTGATGAGATTGTTCAGTACCGTGCCATGAATTAGGAAGAATACCTTTTTTTTTTTCTATAAGACACAAATGTGGACTGAGGATGAAAGAAAGATAAGCCCATCCTTGTTGCTGCTCTTCAGCTTTTGGTACTTTAGGAATAACTCATATTTTACCATCATCTTGTTACACTGACAGGTTTGTGTTAGAACATGTAAAATTCTAAATAACTCTGTTCATGCTGTATGTTGAGTGTATTGCCAGGTGAAAGAAGTCAGAAAAACAAACCAGCCTACCTGCCTGTGGGATGAATGTGCCTTCTTAGTTAAAAGTAGTTATGGGTAGGCAGGGATGACTTTCTTGATAATTCTCCCATTTCTTCTGTAGAACCCTTTCTCCGTGTGTCTGCTTAGCTTTTGCTTTACTGGTGTGGAGTTTTTTAAACTCCCAGATCAGGACCTTTATCTTCCTGTTTATTATATTTTAAAAAAACCCTGTCAAGAAGGAATCCAGGTAAAACTGGTTTCTTTTTATTTCCTAATCCTTTTTTGAGACATTCCACATCCAAAATGGCTGTGTATTGTTAATCATAGTATTCTTCCTGTCCTTCTTTTTAATTTTCTCTTATCTGCTTGTTTACTATATCTCAACTACAGTAATTAAACATCTGATTAAATTTGCATTTCTTTGGGTAAGAATTAAGAAAGAGTAGGCAGTATGTGGTCTCGGTATTTAAGCAAAATGGGTCCTTCTTATATACAAGATTACTTTTTGCTATGTTTAGGCCCAGAGAAGTTGCTATTTCCTTATACTTTTGCAGTTCAGAACAAAACATAGAAAAAGAGTGGTATTGAACCTCAAGATTTCTGTAATCTCTCAGGGGAAAACTTAGAAAAAGTGCAACAACATTAAGAACATTAGAGTTGCACGTGTTAAAAACTTCTGTCTAAATAAGTTGTAATTAAGAGGATTTGCCTTTAGCAGTATAAAAGATAACCTACCAAAGATTCTATCTTTTATGTAAATGTTCAGTAATTGATGTATAGCTCATAAATGGACCCAGTGGCTGTTTGATGAATGTGTTTATACATGGTAAAATATATAAATACATCTAGGTCGCAGGAGGTTTTTTTTAAAAAATTTTTTTGTTTGTTTGTTTCATATATGATTGATCAGTTTACCTAAGACGCAGACTGGTTTGTCCTCAATTTACAGATTCTGGCATGATGAAATGGTATAATAGCAGGAGATAAAATGCATGGTTAAAGAAGATATTCCTAATGGGGAACTGTAATCAGTGTTTGAAAACTGGCTAATGGATTGCAGAAGATAGCAGCCGAACAGACAGACAGCAATAATGACCATGGATGAAAATGCAAATACATGGTAAAATTAAATGAAGTCAAAGCTTGGATAACCATTCTGAAGTGTATTTCAGTTTGCTTTCTGAAAACTTTGGAATGAAAGACTTGGATAACTAGGAATAATTTTTTTTAAATTTTTTTTTTTTTTTTAATTCAAGCTTTTAACTTGAATGTCTGTGAATAGAAACAGTAAAAAAATTATTTCCAAAGGCAAAGTAAGGTTATGTTTGAGTAAAGTCGTCTGCACACTTAGCTGCACTGTATTTGCTCTTGGGATCTTATGAACTGCTACAAGAAGAACTTAGAAGGATCTTGCCAGTTTTGTCTGTGATGTTAGTATCTGTCAGGGCAATTCTGTTTTGCTGTGTCTTAGACAGGTATGGCTGTATCTGCATTGACAAGCAATAGTGCAAAAATGATGGTCACTGAATTTAAGCATTACAGAGTGCGACACTTGGAACCATTGCACGTGGTGTAGCCAGGCAGGGTTACCTCAGATTTCGTGCTACTCTCCTGTAGGCTCATTTTTTTGGTGTCTTGAGTTCCTAAAGATCTCATGGTACATAGTCTACTAATTTTGAGAAATGTTGGAGCATTTCAGATGTGGAGAGGGAAAAAAAAAAAAAAAAAAGACAGTCTCTCTGCTAGAAAGTATATAAAAAAATCAGTGGGACAAAAATTTGAAGAGGAACATGCTCTGAAAAAGTAGCAATATCTTTGAAATTGTGTCTCTTGCTTTTTTGTAAACATGCTTCTCTGTTGTGGTTTCTGTCTACTGTTTGGCTAGTAGGTTTTTAAAGTGGTGAACAAATAAGAGGTGAAGATGATGTGTTAATTTAGTGATGAGTATTTTCAAGGCTGAGAAGCTCATCTGGCAGGGAAAACTGAAAGCATGTTTAGGTAGTGAAATTAAATACTGTATTCAAATAATTTATATTTGGTGGGAAGAGCAAAGATTGGTCTCAAAATGTTTGAGACGGATATCATGCAGGATAAAGGTCTCTGGTTCTGTTTTCCTCTCTGAGACTGTGTTGCCCATTGTGATGCTAGTATTTGAGAGACCTGAAATACTTCAGCCTCATGATGCTTCTGTGATCTCTGTTGTGCTACACCTCTTACTTAGGACAGAGACTTGACTGTCAATTGGAGAGTGTACTATAAAATGATATGTTTTAATTTCTAATATTCTAATTTATATCCTAGTTTGTTACCTAGGTGTGGGGTTATCCCATCCTGCAACAGGTAAATAAAATTTTATATGAAGCAAGGCTACACAAAATTATACCCCACTGAGAGAACTAGTCCTTAAAAAGGCAAGTATTGTCAGTGTGTTTGCAAGTAGCATTGATAGTAATAACACCTAATGATAATGACACCAATAAAATCTCAGCCTGGCTATAACATCAGTAACACCTATAACGATTTTGAGGGAAATGATCATTAAAAGGGACCAAACTAGTAGTTTTTCCTGTGAAAATCTCTGAAAATCGGTAGGGGAGCGAGAGAGAAGACTTGTTGATAAAAATTAAGTAGGATATATTAAACTTGGAAATGGAATATAAATCACAGGAAATTAGACTTAAGATAAGAATTGTCCAGAAGGGAGGAAGCTGCATGCTAAAGCTAGTTGAGATGTCTGCCTTTACAGAGTTTAATATCTCACTATGTGTGAAGAGTGTGATCTGGAAATGAGATTAAAACAGAAATTGACCAGAACCAGGAGATGAACCATTGCACTTTCCTGGAGGTGTCCACCCCCATGGAGATTAATAGCACACAGACTAAGGAAAATGTGATTTGCAAAGAAGATAAACACACATTCTCCATATCAAACAGATCATCTTATAGGACTTGGATAAGAAGTAGCCTTGACTTTCTATCAGAGACTTATGCTCTTATGTCAAATAGATTCTTCTAAGGCCATTTGAACATTTTATTTGAGCAGACTTAGCAACAAACTACCATTGAATGTTTTATTAATGTTGCAAAGCGTATTGTGGCCGGTTCATTCTTCTCATATTAAATCTTCTTCCTTACATGGTAACTAATAAGCAGATCATATTTCTGATTAAGCAATGGGGAATTGATGTCATTAATGACACACGAAACAGGTTTTTTTCCTGCTTTTGTTAGTGCAACAGCTCCCAAAGACATGGCGTTTCAGAGATGAGATTGCCCTTTAGAAGGAGGGAAGTGCAATCTTTTAATAGTTTATCTGTTAAAAAATGGTGGGATTTTATTTTTTTTTAAATTTAACAGTTCAGTTAAATACAGTATTTACAGTTCAGTTGCCCTTTTTCTTGAGTTCTCCTAGTGATGGTTTTTACAGAAGAAGTCAGGGAAGTGTAAGTATATAAAACCAGTCATCTCAAAATACAAATCCAGATGAGATATATTGGGTTGCATACTGGGTATATCTGATGAGGAAGAAACACTTTCAAATCTTTGCCTGCATCCCCAGTTTTTAGCATCACATCTTTCAGGTGTATAGGTCTGCTATGGCTAGAAGTCACGTGGATGTCAGCTATCAAAGGTGTATGTTTCACTTGCCACTCAAAAGAAAAGCATAATTGCAATTAATATAATAGTAACAATATCCACACTACCACTTATTGCTGTCTTTCCATTTTCAATGCCAGTTTTTTAATGGATGGTGACCAGTGCTCCTGGTTCTGTTGTGAGCTGTCTTGTTGAAATGGTGTGATTTACAAAGTTACGGTGTCTTTTTCTTTTGTGGTGGTAATCAGGACTCATGGGATATTTCTGCAAGCCAGAATAGTTTTGGATGGATGATTTAATTTTGAATGGACTTGTGAAGGGCATCTGGACCAAGAACATCAGTGCATGGGCCAGTCTTGGCAGCAGGAATACCTGTGAGTGCAGGCTGGATAATGGCTGGCTGATGCCCTGAAAGAAAGGGATTTGTGGTTGATAACTGGCTGGGTATGCATGTGGGTCCTTTTTTTTTTTTTTTTTTTATTTTTGTTTTGTTTTGTTTTTGTTTTCTTTTTTTGTTTTGTTTGGTTTTGGGTTTTTTTGTTGTTTTTGTTTTCTTTTGGTTTTTTTAATGTTTGTTTGCTTCTGTGGGGCTTTTAGTTAATTTTTTGGTTTTTTGACCAAAGTGAATAACATACTGGACTGCACTGAGAGGATTGTAGCCAGCAGATTGTGGCATGCTGCTGTCACCCACTACTCAATGCTGGTGAGGTATTGTGGAGAATTTTGTGGGGAATTGTGGCTCTTGCCTTCTTCCAGGTCATGAAGGATGTGGAGAAGATGAAGCTCCTTGGGAAGTTACTGAGGTTGGGGCCTGAATGATGTGACCGACACGGTTTGATCTCCAAGGAACACCTGAAGGGACCTGGGCTTGTTTAGTGTCAAGATGAAGAAGAGTAAGGGGATAATCTTAACAGGAGGTTGCAAGAACTTGAAGGGTGGTTATGAAGATGACAGAGACGATCTCTTTGATAGCAGCAAATACAGCAAGAGGCAGTAGACGTAAATTGCAGCTTGGGAGGCTCAGCTTGACTACTATAAAACTGTGCTCATATGTAGGAGGATGGTGGAGCAGAACAGACTGCCCAGGGCAACCCCTGTCCACTGAGACTTTCAGTCCTCAGCTAGACAAAGCTGTGGCTGATGTTACAGTCTTGGTGATAATTCTACTTTGAAGGGGGTATTTGGCCTAGATGGCCTCCAGAGGTGTCTTGCGAGCAGCACTTCTTTGATTCTAGTAGAAGTGTAGTCTGCAATTTCATGGGGTGTGGGAACAGGTTGATGCAGGTTGAAAGTGCTCCAGCCTGGCAGAATGGCTGGTTGGCCTCTGCTCCAGAGACACATTTTCATAACCTTTCATAACCTTTGCTCCTTCTCTGAGTCAGACTGGATGATTTTTTAATTTTATTTTTTTTTTGTAATGAAATGATAGATTGGCAAATCACCCAGGAAAGGGTTTTCAGAAACACATGGACTTCTTTGCCTTTTATACTTCCCCCCCGCCTGCACCTGTAGTTGTGAGTTGGGTAAGATTTATGCTTCTTCATGCAGACTCATTTATAAACTTGTTTCACCCTGCAAGTCAAGCATGAAGACAGCAAGAAGGGTTTGGAGTTTGACTTCTTGCTGCTGTTGTTTGGAAAGTAGACCTCTCCCAGTAAGATCATCTCTGGAAGTTCCATATGATTTGTATTGGTCCACAAAAGAAACATCTTACAGTTGTATTCAATGCTTGCTGAGGTAAAACCCCTCAAGACTGTTTAAACCATGGCTTCTTAAAGGAGGTGGTGAAATGAAAAACTCCCTTTCCAACCAAGGACACATTATGTGAAGTCTTCTGCCTGTCACAGGAGTGTTTCTAGATGTATTTTTATGTGTTGTCAGGCTGTTTCTCAAAGCATGTGTGAAGGTGATGTGTCCATATATGACAATAAGGTCAAATGAAATAAATTCAAATTAAAAATTAATTTAAAACAGTTTAGCTAAATCGTGTTAAAATTCTGCGTGGGTTGCTTTCATTCAGCATTAAAATGTCATATTAAAATTCAGTTCAGTATAATTCACCTTAGGAATGGATTATGGTAAATTGGATTAAAGTAGGTGAATTCTGGAAAAGGAGGCTACACAAGTTTTTCAAAGTGAAATAAGTGTGAATTTAGAGGTAATTTAGACTAATTTTCATTGTTCCAATGTGTTACCCTATGGTACATAAACACTCTTTTGTCAAGTTTAAAATAAGTATATGATTCAACCCTTCCTTGCTCTGCTGAGGATAAACATCAAATCTCTGTTTTTAAATGTTGAGCTCTGTTTTATCCTTCTCTTTTGGGAAGTCTGTGAAGGCCCTGCTAAACCTTTTTTCTCAGTGTATCCGGGAGGTACATTTTTCAGGTTATCCAATGAATTTACTTGAGAAGAAGCATGTACCCAGATGATATATTGTGCTTATTCAAGTTGAGCTGTGTAAACTGTGTAGCTTTTAGAACAAGGCTATTTTAAAAGTTATCAATAAGGAGATGTGTATGAAGGGGTGTCCCCAACATGCATCAGTCACTTAACTAAAGAGATGACATTAAGGTATGTCAGCAAGACTGATTTATCACTGTGTAGTGCTTTCCTCAAGAAAGCTTGGCTTTAGCATCAGAAATACTTCAGATAGCTAAGGTCCCCAAGGGCATCTAGTGATCTGTTCTGGGGCAATTTAAGGAATTGTTATCCATGACTGTCTGCTCCAATAATCCTGGTCAGAGCTTGAAACAAACGTGCAGATCATGGAGGGGGAAGTGTGTTTAGTCCTTTGTGACCACATCAGATGGCCCTGCTTCTGCCAAGGGGGCTGTGCTTCTGCTTAGCATAGGGAGGACTTAACTCCTTCAGCTGCTTTAACCAATCCAGCAGGAGTTAGAGCAGCGAGCACGCTGTGTCGGCAGATTCTGAAAGGGATTAGCTTAAGTCTACTTGAAGCTGTGTGCTCCGAAGTTGTTACAGGCAACCTTCTCATGGTTAAAAATCAAGAAACAAGCTGCTGCTTACCAAGGAAAACATGCCCTCTTTCCCAAACCCCCAAACTCAAACCACCCACAGAATAACACCTTTGTGCATGATATTTGATGTGATGTATATTAGTGTTTGTGAAATAAGCTTTATTCATTTTGTCAAAACTTTTTGAGCTAATATTATCAGACTATTTGGTATTTGGGAAAAGTAGATACCTGATTTGGTTTAACATATGATAAAATTGAGTGATGATTTCTTTGTGAACTTAGAATTTGAAATGGAAGCAATCTTTCATTCCAGAAGTGTAGATGCTTGTTGTGTAGAAGATTAGTGCAAATTTTTGTAGTAATTTTCTGTAGGTTCAGTGTAAAATATTAATATCAAGCTAAGTAATTTTGATAGGCTGTTGTGTTTCCTAGTGCTTAACTACAAAATTAAAAGAGAGAATTGAGTTCTCTTTCATTTAGCTAGCACGGAACTCTTCAGCAATTTTCCATGGACAAGGTGCCTTCTGTTATGGGAGGCATGCTACATGTAAAGATCACTCAGTGCCAATTAGCTAATATTACATTTACTATATTTGAAGGAACAGTCCCTCATTTTAAGTGCTTTCAGGTCAGGGTTACATGACACTAACCTTTGAGACAGCTGTGACCATAGAATTTTAGTTCCACTTCTATATCTCATGCGTATATTACTGTGTACTGTCCTGCTTTGTCACTATCTGTTCCTCTTTTGCATGCTGCATTTTAATTCTGATGAAGAGTTTGATGCTCACTTTGGAAAACTGTAGAAGACTAGGAACCTGTTGTCATCAAAATAGGTGCTGAGGTCAAATATGCAGATAATCACAAAATGTTGGCTTTACAGTTCTGCTTAGAGAGATATCAGGAGTTTAGGTTGCTTTAGATATGGGGAAAACGCTCTCTCCCATTGGTTGTTAGTAACATTTCCCACTGAAATCATAGTACTGTTGACCCAGATATGGTGTTTTTTTTTTTCTTTGGTTTGGTTTGGTTTTTTTTGTTGTTGTTTTTTTGTTTTTTGTATATACATTATCAGTGATCACTCCTTGCCATTCAAAAATTCAGGAATAAGGATGATTCTGACACCTTTTAAAATAGTAAACCCCATAATATTAATGAAAATGAGGAAATGATGAGACTTCAACAAACAATTGAAGCACCAAAATGTGGAGATTATTTTGTTTATTGTGTTTAGTAGAATGTATTGTGTTTTGATTATTGTGTTTAGTAGAACGTCTGTTTTACTTAATTATTATTCTGTATTTTTCCCCACTCTGTGATTTAACAAAAATATGAAGAAAATGTTAAAACACTACTTATTGGCCTAGACCTTTGAATCCCCTTCTTAAATACTGGCAGTGTTACATCTTATTGAACATCCTTGAAAAAACTCCTAGTTTCCTGAAATTTCTGAGAAAATTATTCAACTCTAAAAGGTTTTTCTTGATTATTTAAACTGATTATGCTTAGGAAAGTTAAGCAACTCCATTCAGAGACTACTTTAGGACTACTCAAAGCAATTAGCATAAACTTTGTGGTTTCCAGTTAAAACTTTTCATTCACAAGAATAAGAAAATAAAACCTATCCCATTTTTGGCTTGCTATTTTGAATAAAAGAAAACCTTCTAAGCTTTCAAACTATATTTATAAGATAATTTCAGATATGGTGTGTAGGCTTCCAAATTGCTAGCTGAAGACTGGTTTGTTTAGAATGATGTCAAAATCAATTAAATTTAAATTCCATTTGGTTTCATGTATTGGAGGTGGTTCTTTGTAGGATCTTGAGCTTTCCTAGGATTCTGTACTGGTAATGTGTGCTGCTTGAATGAGTTAACACTGCTGGCAGTTCAAGTAGAAAGAAAAACCTGAGGAGAAATTATGTTCAAGTGGGTAGCCACTTGCAATATGATACCAGTCTTGAAATTCCTAGAGCCAGATTAGTATGATCTGCTTTATTCCTACAAATACGGACCTTGGGGCTTTCTTCATTGTTGAGTGAGTATGTTGAAGTCACAGTTCACTGTGGAGCCATGTGTGTTATGGATATTACACACTTCTTAGTGTGAAAAAGGAGGGAAAGAAATGAGAAGTGTGAATGCTTTTGTTTTCAGGCTAGCTTCTAATGTAGAGAGAAAGGCAGTTTGATAGAGCATTTGGCATTGTTAGAAGAAAGAAAAAAATCTGCTTACATTCAGGAAGATTGGTATTTTATTTCCCCTTCTGTGTTTCTAGAAACATCTTAATTAAACAAGCAATCTTTCAAGCATTGCTGAAGCTATGCCTCAAAATTGCTATACCTGTTTTCTCTGAAATTATAACTGCCTGTAGCAAATTTGTGAATGAAAAATTATTTACTCTCCACTTTTTACATGAGACAAGGAACATTTTAAAAGTTGTTGATAAGGTTCATGTACACATCACTATGTAATTTTTACTTTTCTGAATATTGCTTTATTATTATTACCCCTACTCTGCTTTGTCTTCTAATTACTGAGCATTCTTTTGAGTTGCTTTCACTAATGTGAACAGAAGGGAAACTAGGAGAGAAACCATGAGACAACTCAAATTATTACTTTTCATACTGGCAAGCTAAAATGGATTTATTCAGGTGTTATGTTTCTGCATTTTTCTAGGATTTGATTCTGAGTTTGATTCCATTCTGGGGCTATAGATTTGTCTGGCCTAATGTATAATTTGGAGCTGATTTTATTTCCCAGTGTATTTCTGGGATTTGTTGGAGGGTTCTTTCCAGCCTGCCTGAAGTTTTCCAGCATGTGGAAGCAGGTGGAAGATCTTTGAGTGATCTTGAGGATCTTGAGGTTCCTCTGAAACAGAAACTTTGACTGGTACGATACTGCCCTGGCATCAGGGGTTTGTGCTTTTACCTGTCTTCCTTAGCATTACTGTGACCTTTCTGCTCAGCCACTTCTGAGGGTGGTAACCAACTTCCATGTAAAGACACTGGAAGGAAAGTGGAAAGAGACTGGCTGAGGCTTGACTTGTGAGCTGTGGAAGGTAGTATTATTCATGATAGCTTTAGGCTGTCATGGGACTTTAGGCTGAACTTTACATACAGCTTTAGTGCTCTGGAAAGTGCATGGTTATGGTAATTGTGTCTTCAATCCTACTTCATTTCTCCAAATGGAATATGGAAGCAAGGGGATTTTTAACTCCTCAATCTTGAGTAGATTTTGACTGTTGTCTAAATAACTCAAAAATGTGAATGTGTCTGGATTAACATGATAAGAAGTTTTTCTTTTTCTGGTTTTCCTTGAGATAAGGTTAGGAGTAGGTTTCTTGGCAGCTGACCTGAACTGACATTTCTCTTGGTCTCTCTCTTCCCCTTTCCTTGGCATGAACCTGCCTGTTCCTGGTTTGCCAGTCCAGCCTGATAATCCAGCAGGAACCCATTCCTTGAGGTGTCACTTAAATGGCAGGGGAGGCCAGGAGCGATGCTGTTGGCACAGGGAGGCAGCAGGGCCAGCGGCGATCCTGGGAGTGCAGGGCTGATTCCCGACCCGAGAGAGCTTCAGATCCTTGGCTTTGTGGCTTGGGTGAGCATGAGTACAGGCACAAAGGGTGGAGGCCGTAGCTGGTGTGCCACTAGGTAAGGGTGATGAATATTAAAACATGGCCCTAGGTTTTCCCTTTATCTGTTATCCTGTTTACTGGCAACCCTTTCAGTTCTTTCCCCATCAGACATGTCTGGGTAGCTTTCTAGGGCTTCAGAGTTAAGACTGTCTTTTGTGGTAACTTAGTTGACTGCTTGCTGTTAGTTAGAAAGGATGAAGTGCCCACTCTGTTTTCCTGGGCTCCCTGCAGTTACAGCTGCAGCTAAAAAGTTGGAAATTCTCCAGAATTCTCTATCCACTTCTGGGGAAAGGATGCAATTTATTTCATTCTGAAACACTTGCCAGAAGTCCTAGAAGAAAACCAACAAATTGTGCACTGTCATATTCAGCCATATGCTGGTTTAACCAGCCGAAATGCCAGTGTTCTCTGTAAGCCTCCTCTATGTAAGCCTCCTCATGCCTCCTGTGATATATCTCTTGTGGCCTCTTTGACACTTTATTAATATCTGTTTTCAACTGCTCAAAAAGGTTACAGTGTTACTTAAAAGGGTTTTGCTTGCTTGTAGTTGTGACATTTTTCTCCTGTGATTTTAAGTGGCAAAAGGTCAGAATTGGTAATCAAATCTGCATTCTTTACGGAACTGAACTTAGAATGTATGCTTCTCATTTTACCAATTATTTTCTGTCAGTGAATTTGTAGCTTTCCTTGGGCAGCATGTGGAAACCTTTTATAAGCATGAACATGTATATTATCATGCCAGCTTACTGGAAACATTTTCCTATTAGATTTTTTTTTTTTTTTTTCCTGAAGTAGTCCTCCTTTAGCGTTAGGCAAATAGGGCAGGAGGCTTTTAATGATATTGCTAATTTTGTGCTGAAAGACTTGATAAGAACAGGCTAATGAAAGAGTTGCAGTGAAAGTATTTCACATTTTTTTATCCAAGGTGATTTTGTGATCCTTCTGGATGACATTAGTCCTGTCTGAAGGTTTCTGTAGTGATTCATAAATTTAAGACCACATAGTATTTTTGCAAAAGCAAATCTGTTGTTTGGCATTGTAGTTTAATAAGTCCTTTTTCATAGAAGATGGAAAGTACTACCTCTTCTAGATGAATCATCCTAATTATATCTTTCCACTGTAATTGCGCGTGTAGTATTATTAGGTGGCATTAAAGATGTAAATTATAAACATTGCAGATTTATTCTTCAGATTGTGGTTTCAGGGCTCTGTTTTCTGATTTCTTGGTCTTGACAATGTTGCATGGAGGTAAAGTCTGCTGCTTCTAATCACACTTTTATTTTATGAGTTCCATGTGTGTTTGGTTCAAACCAGGTTGTAACTGCAACACTTTGTACAGATACATATTTTTCTTGGAGCAATCGAGGAGGGGAATAGTGTTGTGGAACTAAAACCCCAGAGTTTATAAAGTGGACAGCGCAGTAATGCTCTCTCTTTTTGTCTGTGACATTCTGGGCTTTTGAAGGTGTCTGAAGTGGACAAGTAATAGTAATTAGTTTTGACAGTCTGATTAACAAATATATGTGGTCAGGGCCTGCTCTATACAGCCGTTCTGTGTTACCAGCACCGGTGTTACCATTAACACATTACGACATTTGCATTTACTAGGGCTGAAGGTTTTTTGTTGTGATTTTATTTATTTCTATATTTATTAAATTAAAAAGAATCTTGCCAGGGGCTGTTATGATCTTAAAAGATTACTTTATAGAAAATTAGACAGGAAACTTGTGTCATATTCAGTACTGACCTTGAGGATGTAAATACACAAGCATCTGATTTTGACAGAGTGTTCTTAGAAAACACGACTTCTCAATTTTTTTTTTAATTTTTTTTTTTTTTTTTCTGGCTTAATCACCTGAATTCTTAGCCTTGTGCTCTCGTGTGCCTAAATTTTGAGTCAGATTTTGTTCAGCAGTTCAACAGCATTTAGAACAGAATCCCTGTATTGAAACGTCATGGTGATGACACTGTGAACAAGGAAACTGGATTTTAACATACAAATTTGAAACTCCTAGCATTTTCTGGTTTGTTTGAGTAGGGTTGTATATATCTAGGAGAAACAACAGAAAGACTTGTACTATTGTCTTCTACTGTGCAGGCAAACTAGAATCTGTGCTGTCAACTTATTCTCATGATTGTCCTTCATGTCCAGTTTGGGAAGTAAAGGAGTTGTCTGGGAAGAGACCAACCTAGCTTAGAGAGGTTGCTGTACTTAGAGAGGTGACTGTTGTCAGTACAGTCTGGATTCTGGCTCTCTTTAGGGAGGGATAGAGAGCATTGTGATGCATCTGGGAGGTGTTTGTTGAGTTTGTGACAACCTAATCAATATAGGCAATATTCATTAATGTTAATTTTTGTTGTTAAATATCAAAGTTCAGTTTATTCTTAAATATCAAAATTCATTAACATTACATATGTAAAGTTCATTTTGCTCATAATTGTTCCAAGACAACTTTTTTATTGTTTAGTCCTTACAATGTGCACTGGAGATTAACTCAGAGTTAGTTAGCTCAGTGTTAAATGGAACATTAATTGTTCTATTAGTCAGACTCCTGAAAAATGGGATCTTTGGTCTTCAGCAGTAGATTTAAAGGGTCTGTGGAGAAGGTGAGGGTAGTGTCTCGGTCGATATAGTAGTGTGTCTTTTAAATATGGCATCCTTAACTAATATTTTTTTCTTCAAAATTCCTTCTAGAATTACAATTTTAGACTGTCCTCATCTGGAATCTGTTTAGAAGGTTAAAGTTGTTTCTAGATCTTTTAAGAGACAGGCTTTAAAGCTGTCTGCTAGTGCTAAGTAAGTAATTATTTTGATGCTTCTGGGACATATCAGCATAGATGCCTCCATTTTCTCACCCTTCCTGTTTAATTAATTTTTAGTGGTCATTAATTCGATGTCGATCCCTTTGTTCAAATCATGGAAGGAGGACAAGACCAGTAGGATTTATTTAAATTACTTATAATGTTCCCATTGCCATCAGTATAAGAGCTGAATGCTTTATGAAAGCTATGAAATTTGATGCAATAACTTCTCTGTTTTTTAAAGGAGTTTTGTGGGATTTAATACTTTCTCTCAGACAATGTCTGCAAATGAGTAGCAGAATGCGCGACAGAAGAAAATAAATAGTGTTGAGAATAATGCAGAGAAATTTTGCAATTTTTCACGTGACAAATGTAAAGTGTCTCTTGGAGGTAATAGAAAACAGGATTTTAAGTGCTTACAAGCTGTGGTTGCAAACTTTAAAATGGCAGTTTATCTCTTTTTTTTTTTTTTTTTTTTTTTTTTTTTTTTTTTTTTTTTGAAGTTGTCACTTCAAAATACCTAATTCGGATTAATGGGCTGACACTGTACTTCACTGCAGATAGTTATTCTTTATTTTGTGTCTGCAGTGGGAAAACCCCTAACTGGGAGCAGTGAAGAAGTAATCTTCCTCTTCATTGACTGCTACATTTTATCTGTGGAAAAGACCCTTTGAAAATTTGGTTTTATATGTTCCTCTTGATTTTTCTGTGTCCTTTCACTCTTCTATTTGGCTTTTGTTCTTGCAGGTAGTGGAGTAAAGTTTGGAAGTTACCAAGTTTCATAACTTCTGATCACTAGTACAAAGTCTGAGGACTTCTACTGTGAGCAGTGGTCAAAGTAAAGATAAAGAGAGAACCATAACTATTTAACTACGGAGTTTTGGCACAGATTTAACCCTGGAATTTGTTTAAACTTTCAAATATTTCTAACAAAGCTACTTGTGAGGGAGCTTGTGTGCATACTTTTGTTGTTTCTGTGGAGCTATAAGTGTGACTGGCATTTCCTACACACAAAAAAAGAAACAAAAAAAAGAAAAAAAAAAGTGTGTAGTTTCCCTTCTTTAAAAAGCTTATGAAATGAAACACTAGAGAAACTGTGGAGCAGTAGCTTAAATCAAGGAGATAAAAGAATAAGCAGGAAAAAAGTATATATTCTGCATTTGAGTTTAGATGATTTCCTTATTTTATTCTCATATTTTAAAAGTATTTTTAATCAAAGCTTAGTAGAAGTAGAAAACCTATCTATTTTAAGTAGCAATTTTTATGAGAAACAGGAAAGCTGAATATAGAGCAGTCCATGAGTACATAATTTATTATCCAATGTGCAAGCACATATGAATGGAGTAACATAAAGTAGTAGAGGAGGCAAAAGTGCCATTTTTCATAGAGATTGGATTTACAGGACAGCATTAACATTGTAAACATTTTAGCAGAGGTCAGTGTTAGCCAAGTAGTGATTTATAGGGAATGGCATTTTTTTTTCCTCAACACACAAAGTAAGGTTTAATTTCCATCTGTATTTGCTTATTACTAGTGTTCCTTCCACTCCCTCCTTATCCCTCCCCCCTCCCCCCACCCCACAAGCATTCCAAAGATAGCCCAGAAATACTCTTGGGTAAAATCAACTTGAAGGCTCTGGAGTGCTTGTTGTAAGGAAGAGATTAGATTTGTTTGGACAGGAATGTAGAGTTGAGTTGCTCATAGCGTGGTGTCATGCAAGAGCATGTAAATTGTTCTAACAAACAAAGTTGGACACATTTTATTTTACATGTGATGCTGTTACAAGATCTGTTTCTACAAGTACCTATGTTTGAGATAGCGGAAAGCATCAATTTCAGATGCTTGTAAGCCACATTTGTAAATTACAGAAGTTGTGTGTGGGTGGCTTATTTTGTTTGTTTTCTTTTGGGTTCTGTTTCCTTTATAAAAAAATCGTGCTTAACTTTTTTTACGAAAAATAATTCTGTGTAATTATACGTGCACTTATTATAAATGCAGCATTAACCTGATGTTTAACCACGAAATCAATGTGTTTTGCCAGATGTTTAAGCAGTGTGATTTTTGCAGGCATTGCATATGTGAGTACTATCTTTGTTGTTGTTGTTGAGATAGTCCTGGATGGTAGTCTTAGATACAATTAGGTACAACCATGACAAATGCAGAAAACCCAAGAACATAATTTTTCTGATACAAACACATTTTACTGTACTAATTTTTTGACTGAATTTTAATTTCTCTTGGAATTTTAGGCTTCATATACACAGCAATTTTCTTTAAAGCTGGGTCCAACTTATTTGCAGAAGCAAATCCCTTTTATCAGTAACCAGGAAGTAAAATTAAAATAATCATTGGAGAAGAAGCTTTAAGAAAATACTCGAGATGAGTGCTTTGCTCCTCCCTACCTTACACAAAAGTGTTATTTTTTCTTCTCAAACCAGTTAATTGTGGTCATGAAGGGATTTTTGGTGTTCCCAAATTGTCTTTTCCTAACTTGCTGGGACCTATCTGAATGATGGAGGAGAAGGAGGCCTTGCCTGCTGCACTGAGCTTTAAACTTTTTGCTGGAAGAGCTCACGTAGCCAGGAATATGACTGAAAGCTGTAGGTGTTGGTATCTCTATCTGGTACTGCCACCCATGAAGACCCTGTTCTCTAGGGGAGGCCTTCAGGAAGGGAGGGTGACAAGAAGAGGTAGTGGATAGATAAATATCCAGGTGACCTCTCCTCAGCTTGCAGGCTCTCAGGCTTGCTGTGGATTTTGTAGATACCTGGTGGTTTATTATTTGGCACAGACAATGCTGCTTCGTTTTTTCCCATTTCACTAAAAACTAATACGGTCGGGGGGAAGCTGCTGTTGGAAGCTCAGCTGGCTTGAGCTTGTCATACTGTCTGTTTTCGTGTCTCCTCAGTTTTTTGGTTTCTCCTTCTGCCTTGGTACACCCTTTCTGTCCTCCTTTGATTGGTGGAACCAAAAGAAGCTT
>VWZN01001601.1:52400-63917 GCA_013396955.1 Regulus satrapa | reverse complement strand
AACATATGTAAATAATTTCAAATTGCATTTTTAAATAAATGGTGTGCCTTATTTAAAGGGCTGGGGGAAGGAAGAAAAAGGGAAGGATCTGGGGATCTTGTGATGACATCTCCCAGCATGTCAGTATGTGTGGTCCATACTGGGTAGTGTGGGGTGCAATTTCCAGTTTGTGTGCTGCCTGTAGTCCTGTTGGATGGGATGGGATGTGATTGCTTTGGAGAGGTGGAGGGGGTGTTGTTCTATTTTTCAATTATTGGAGAAATCCTTCTTTTTAGTGCAGGGCTTTGTATCTCCCGGTTTCCCAAGGAAGACTCTAACCTGAGATTTGGTGATCTCTGACCACTGTGAAGAGAGGCAGCACGCTTGATACCACTAGGAGTAGATTCATAGATTCTGCCTCCTTCTTTGTGTGTGCACCTGTGATTGATGTTTTTCATTGCTGATCCTGACAAGTGGCACTATTGTACTGAGGTGAGGTAGAGAGAAATTGTCAGATTGCTTAAATCCCTGTGAAGGCTGACAGCAAAGCTGTGGTGGAGGAAGAGGGAATACAAATAACTATGACGCTGATTTCCACCTCCCTCCCCCACTTCATTTTGCTCAGCCCATGTCTTTTTGAGTGTGAGGGTAACACAAGGCAGTTCCACGTGGGAAAGTTAAGGAATTAATGTGCCATGTCTCGGTGTTACTGTACTGGGGCTAAACAGATGGTGTAATTAGCCTACAGCGGTGAAGAGCTATTTTTCTGATAAGATAAAAGGAAGTAGTTGTAGGTGGTAGAAAAAGAGTCTCTTAAATTGGCAGGGCGTACAATGTTTTTATACAAATGTATGAAGTGTTGGGATCATATAGTTCCTTCCCAAATGCAGTTATTTTTTCCTAATATTTTTGTTTGTTGAGTGGCTTATAAGGGAAAAAATATTTTGTCAAATTATTTTTCAACAATTTTATCAAGCCCATCTGGAGGAGTGAAGGAATCAAAACCAGGCATTTTCTTCTCTTAGTTAATAGTGATCATATCTCTTAAAATGATGGGGGGGAAAACCTTCCTTCCTTTACGAGCACTTGGGAGGCTGTTGGAGAAAGACGAGGAGACCTCCTGTAAGAAGTCCATTCTTGACTGACCCCCACATGTTCTAGCTTTTGTACTTGTTTGCTTTTCATCTCTGTTTCTGGTTTATTCTTCATTTGGATATTTTGAAAAGGCAGGAACAATAATAAATAAATTTAGAAGAAATAAACAAGATTAAATATGGCTTGCACAGAAAGCATCTAAATGAGAACGGTGGAAAAGTGAAGGAATGGCATCAGGAAGAGAGGAAAAATGGTTATATTGGGAGAAAATAGACCCACAACTGGATCAAGATTCAGTTTTTGTTCATTAATTTGTAAGTCCTTTAAATTGCTTTTGCTTGCTTATGAAAAGATAACAGGCATACCTTGCTTTTTAATCCCAGGTCTTCGTGTTTTGTCCTTAAATGAGTCATCTCATCTGTCAATTACTTTGTCATTTTGATTTCTTGGTAGTTTGATTAAAGATAGCTTCTTAGATATATTTGATAAAAAACCTGGTATTGGTGAGTAAAAAATGTGGCAAAAGCATTTGCACGGATTTTTTTCTGATGCTTTTCTTACTTCTTTTCCCAGGAAGCAGTTAGGTTTGGTACCTTGTTTGTTTTTGCTGATAGAGGCTGCTTTCTGTTGTGCAGTGGTAGCTTCTGCCTGTGTTGAGAGCATCTAATTTATGTTTACTTAAAGGAGAGAATATATAATATTTCCTAATATGCTGGGGTTTTGTTGTTGTTGTTTTTTGGTTTTTTTTTTTTTTCTCTGTTAATCAAAAAGACCCCAAATATCCCTCAAATGAAAATTTGAGCCTTATTTCACAAATCTTGTTTTTGCATCATCTTTCCTGGGAGAGGAGGAGGTTGGGGAGGGCTGTGTATTGGTGGTCTGTATTAAAATAAGATGGTCTGTATTAAAATACTCTTTCAGGAATACCCACAGGATTCTGACCCCACTATTTCCCCCCTCCCACCCCACCCATGCCAGCCTTGTCCCAGTTTGATGGATGCAAGAAGGTAATGGTAATCTATGAGATGACTTACACGCTTCCTTCAAAGAATGTGCCTACATCCAAAGGGAAAGAGAGCAGGAGGAGGAGGATAAAAATAATAAAGGAATGCAAAAGGCTTATCCTAAACATTGTTTAGTTGTTAATGAAACCATTAGGGCACTAGTTTATACAGTGTGGCTTTTGGTTGTTTGTTTTGTTTGTTTGGGTTTTTTAGGGTGTGGGGGTGTTGGTTGCTTTTTCTAAAAAGATATAGTAGACTTTCCATTACAAGTGGTTGAGAAAACATGGTGATAAATGGTTTTAATGAAGCATTATGAACATCAGTTGGATGTCCACTGTGTGAACACACGTCATAACTTCTTTTAAGTGACTGCCATTGTCACAGAAACTCCCACCACCATAACCTCATTTCCACTTGCAGCCATGGGGAATGAGCTCACCTGAGCAGATACAACCTCTCGGCACCACTTACTGAGAATATTTCATTTAGTTCTGAGTGCTCCTGACCTTTTGGCAAAGGAGCCAAAGGATCCCAGCAGCAGTCTTCAGGTTGAACTGCAGCCTCTTGCTCCCACTGATGCCAGCTGCCTGCTTCCATTGGCTTGCCTGTGTTTCCTGAACACCTTGCTCCCTGGTACTGTGGCAGGTTAAAGCACTCAAAACTAATGGAAGAAGATTTTGGAATTTACCACCTGTCTATACTTTGGCTCCATTATTCCTTCAAAAAGGACTATGGATTAAACAAATTAAGGAGGGGGGAAAAAAAAGGATAAGAATGGTATTTCAGGAGGGGAAAAAAACACATTTTCAAAGCATTATATATAAGGTAATAATATGTTAAGGATATTTTTGAAAGTTCACTTAATTCCTACCTTTCAAAAAGGTTTTAACATTGTAGCTGACATTTAGGTACCTAGTTTTAATCAAAGAGAGAGATGGTTGGATTTAGGTTAAATATCATTCCTGTCAGCTCCTCTTTCAATTTAACAAGAGTCCGTGTGTGTGCATAAATACATACGAGGGTGCCTATCTCTTTCTAAAATATACATACTTGTGCTCTATGTACTATATGCTCTACATATAAAACTAATTTTATGTAAATACAAATCATGTGTGGGAGGATGTAAATTCCTTCTGCCTTTCTTTTGTGAGGATAGAAGCTTGAGAAATAGTGATTCTGTTCACTTTTATTTGTAAGAAGTTTATTGGAAGATTAAAATACATATTTATTTCATCTTCTTCTGGCATTGAGAAGGATGAAGAGCAGAATTGTTCCCTGTCATGTATAATCCTAACAAGTTATGGTTAATCTCAGGGAAGTTATCTGTGACCCCTACTTCATCAGTATTGCAAACAGTCTGTTCTGAAACTATAGAACAAATTCAAAATGCTTAACTGTTTACTAGCTATGTATTTGTTTATAAAAAAAGTTGTGTCACTCTTTCAGCTATTGAATTTTATTTTCTGCTACCCTAATGTGTGTAATTGTTTCAAGTGAATATTTTTATGAATGAAATAAATTTCTGCTTTTACTTGATGAGACTGTCAGCTTTTAATCCCTTTCAGATTGGGTAAAAAAGTGTTTTTGAGCTTGAATTCTCCAATATTCAGATGTACAGGAGGACACTCCATGCCATTATTTTTCCTGCTTGAAAGTGTGTGGACTAGAGGACTATCTTGTTGCAGACAGAAATACTTTGTGGACCAGAGTATGTTCTCTGCAACTGTGCAGCACTTGTAGTTTTGATTTATGGTGTTTTCTCCACCACTGTTTGTTGAACAAGGCCGAGTAAGGTTATGGAAGTTGTTTTATGTGTTGAGTTAATGAGCTCAGTGAGAGGCAAAATGCAAAGACTGAAGAGATGAGAATCAATCCTTGGCTATTGATTAAACACACCTTGCAAGCCCATTTGAACTTAATAGAATCTCTTGATTTAAACATTATATAACTGTTGTAATTTTTTCTTAGTTCAGTAAAAAACCCAGATGTCTGCTTTGACAGACTGAAAAAAAAAAAAATGCAGGCAAATTTTCAAGGTTGAAGTGATGTCCTGAAGTTGATCTATTCTGCATTTTGTCATGCCATGCTCTTTGCCCTGGCACAAATGTGAAACCAACTGTCAGCATGTGGGGAGCAAACACCCTGGCTGTCGTTTTTCAAAAGACAAATGCATCACTTGGTAAATAGTACAATGTAACAAGGGTTTAGAGATACTGAAGGGCAATTCCAGAGTCACTTTTATTTAATGTCTTTTTTTTTATCTTAAAATACAGGGATTATTTTGGGGAGTGTGTGTGTGTGATAACTACTGGAAACATTCACTGAAGCTGTGTAGTATTAGCCCATTGCTGAAGACAATGCATTTCCTTTAGAGTAGCTATTGCTTGCTCTTAAATATGTGTACAAGCCACTTTGGAACAAATATTTCTGCTTAATTAATTTTGATACATTTACCTTGTTTAGTTCTACTTACTGAATCTTCCCTCCCACTCCTCTTCATGTGAGGACAAAAATACAGTTATGGTAGCAACTTTCTATGTAAATTTATTTGCCTGTGGAGGAAGTGATTTAAATTAGGTGTGATACTTGGTGTAGTTCACAAAAATTGCTGTGTCCTTGTGCAGCTTTGCTCAGGTTAGCTGAGCTGTGTTTGGAGGCCAGCGCAACCCCAGAAAGTTGGAGGTCATCTGCAGCAGCTGGCAGGTTTGGACATGCTTTTGCTAGTGTTAAACAGTATCCTTACATCAGCACAGGGAGAGCTGAAAATGTTTAGGAGGTTTCAGTTTACAGATGTCCTCATTCTAGAAATCCACCAGAATTACCTTCTTTGGCAGAAATTCCTCAATACACTGGGAACAACTGTATGAGATATTATTTAAGGTGTTTTTAAGAGACTTGTTATAAATCTCTCATATCTTTAAAATGTGGTTCAGGCTTTAAGTGAATGGGTTTTGGTTTTTGTTTTTTTTTTTTTTTTTGTTTGTTTTGTTTTTTTTGGGTTTTTTTTAGGGTAGATACCTTATGTTCTCATTTACTCTGAAAGGTGGATCTCAAAAGAGAAATCAGGGAAGCTTTGCTGTTACTATGTCTCAAACAGGCTGAAGACGGCTTTATCTTTATCAGGGGACTTTGTCCCTTGATAAAATATTTTAAGAATTTTGACTAGTCAGCTTTGATTCACTCAATATGCTGTGCTTGTAAACTTCTGGGATTATTGTATTTCAAAAGGATAACAAGGATGCTGCTGTGTTAATCTGAAACCACTCCTTTTATCTAAAGTAATGCAGTAGCTCTCATTTTGGGGAGCTGTCAATGCTATGTGCTGTTTTCTTGTCTGTGACCTGCAACAGTGCAAGAGAATGAGAAAGAATAAAAGAGTTGTTGTAAAAATACGGAAGAGACCAGCAGCTTGTGATCTTAGGTAGATGTCTGTAGAAAAAATCTACAAGGTCCAAATAGGCAGAGCCATCTGATTTGTCCTGGTTTTAAAACACAAAATATGTTTGAGAGGTTGATTTTTTTTTCTGTTATATAACTAATTCTTAATAAAGTGTTCTTTTCATCCAAAACCCCTCTGCTGCAGTCATTTTAAAACATCAGGGAAAAATCAAAACCAGAAGGCCAGACCAGGTGTGTTAATTCCCTTCTTTTGTCCTTGACATTGACACTTTCTGTGGTACACAAATGTGACATAGCTTTCTAATGCTACATATAGCCTGTTTTAAACATGAGTAATCTCCAGCTGTAGGGTAAAGAAATTAATTCTTAGAGTTTAAAAACATCTTAATTGCGATGACAATGTGAATGTATTTTTTATCTCTGCATGCACTGAAAGTAGTTGGGAGAGATCTTGTCCCTCATGAGTGTGTTGAATTCTTCTTTCTACCTTTGTCACTTTGTGGATGATAAGTTGAGAAACTGCTGAAGGAGTGGGGTGGAGTGAATAGTTGTGTCACAGGACACCTGCATATCCCAATCCTTCATTTTAATTAGGTTTTAAAGTGTTCATGAATTAAATTTCATAAATTAAAAACAACTGAGGGGTAGCAAGGCAAGTGTGTGATGAGGTACTGCATGTACTGTTTTGTGCTTTGAGGAAGTGGAGTGGGAATATTAAATTTTGGGCAGATCCCAGCCAGATTTGTGGACAACTGGGGCAACAAATTTTTTTGAGACAGAAATAGAGGATGATTCATAGGCAAGGGCGTCTGGAATAGAGAAAAAAGGATGAATCAGCAGAAAAAAGAAAAGTGATAGGGTTTATGGACATCACAGCTTTAGAATGAATGTGAAAGGGATTACAAAGAAGTTTGGGCTGGAAGAAGTAATATAAAAGTGTCAGGTGTATAGGATTGGTTTTGCCAAGAGAAACTGTAAGAAACCAATCTGGCCTTGCAAGCTCTCAGACTAAAGTATTGACTGGTTTTCTAACACAGAAAAGTAAATAAGCATCTCCCTCCACTTCCTGCTCTTGTTCCCCTCAGTGCCCTTGCTCCCTTTGCACACTGAGCTTCCAGTCATCCTTAGTCACTGGCAGGATGCCACTATTTCTTTAGGAGCTTTAACAGCAATTTTGTAGTGTCTTAAAAGCGGGTATATCTGTTCATGGAAATCTTAAAATATTCTCAGGACTTGACAAAAGGAAGTTTGTAATTTAATTTGTGTGTGTTAGCTTCAGGCTGAACAAACAATAAAGTACTTTAACCTTGCACGTGCTCACTTGGTCTTAATATATTTTCTTGAACAAATGCTTAATGTGTGAACCAAGGCCACTTTAAACCTGTGGAAGTATCTGTGCAGATTAAATTAATTCAGGAATTGTCTTTGGAATTATGCATTCCAATTTCCAAATATTTTGTGTTGGAGCAGCTTGATGGGTGGGTAGAGTATAGTAATCATGGTTTGAATGGCTGTAGTTTACAGTGATGTTCTTGCTATTTTTGGCCAGAGGCAGATTTCTGTAAAAGTGGCTTAAAAGCACAACATTGCACATGTTCACATTTTGAAGGTTTTTGCATTTTTCATATTCTTTTTATATCATCTCATATCTTGCAAAACCAAATGTTTTTGCCCTTTTCCAGAGAACGTAGAGCAACTATTTTTAAAAGTTCTTTTCCATCTGTTGGTTTCACCTATTAATAGAGAAGAAAGACAGTGAAGGAGGTGGAAAGGAATACAGCAGTGCAAGCTGGTATTTAATTCAGCTCAACAAACAGGCACATTTTTAATTATCCTTACGTCGCTGTTTCATTCAAAATCCTCTTGAAGAAAATCTTTCTTCTGTTCTGAAGGGCCTAAAATTGTCTAAACACGTCAGTGCAGTCTTCTTGACTTACATTAGTGTTTGTTAAAATAAGAGGTGAGACTACCCCACTGGTGATTCTTCCTCCCCCTCTCCCTCTCTGTGAGGAGCATGGAAACAAAGCTGTTTCTAAATCTTCAGGATTTTTCTTCCTAAAAAGAAACTGCTTTTAGACAACATTTCAGAGCAATTTAAATTGAATTAATGGCAAACATGCTGAATATTAATCTCTATGTATTTCCTGACAGAATTTCAGAGGGCTTTTTAGAACCAGCAGGGAAGTAAGTCGCTAAACCTTTCCAGTTAGAATTGGTTCACATTGATTTCTTCACCTCTTAAGCCAACATATCTGCTCACATAAGGAGGAAGCAGTATTTGCATTTTCACTCGTTCTCTGCAGTGATGGACTTACATTAAGTGATGCGAATTTCAGTGAGTGTGGAACACTCAGCCACTTCAGCTTTGTTTTAAATTTGAGTTGATGACAGGAAAAGGGATTGCATGCTTGCTGCTGTATGCTTGTTTTCTCTGTGCCACATCAACAGTTTTTCCTACCATTAATTCTAGTCTGATGATTTTGCCACCCTGGGGGAGAAAGTCTACTTGACGATCTGGTTACCCCTGTTTCCTGATATATTTGTGAGTCAATATGTTTGCTTATTTTTAGAGAAGTGGAAGGCAACAGGAGAGGCCAAGGAAGTTGGCGGAACTGAGGGGAAAATGGTTTGCAGTGTGAGCTTTCCCTTTCCTGTGATGGGTGGCAGTGGGTCAGCTTTTCTCCCCTCTCTCCTGCTGTGCTCAATGGCAGGAATTGGATTGAACTACTCTAGACAAGGGCTGTTATTTGGAGGCACAATGATGACTGAGGAAAACACTGTGTGGAGATGGGGTAGGACAGTGTGGGGTTAAACATCCTTGGGTCTAGCCAGACCTTTTGTCTCTGGTTACTGAAAGCTTGTTTGTGTGTGTGTATCTCAGAGCATATCTGTGATATGTTGCTAGTCAAGTAGCGTATATGAATTCCAATCCTTAAATTAAGGCAAGAAAGTAATTCTACATTTCATAATAAATATTGCTAAATGGTAGGATTCAGGAAATTCCATTTTGTTTCTGTAGTCACCTAAAAATCATTGTGTCTTATTGCTCTTGTGTAATGCCTGGGAACATTATAAGGAGGTGGCAAGAGTTGCTGGGTGTGCAGTTGGACATGTATTTTTTTCTTTCCCCTAGTGATGTGAACTTAGTAAAAATATTTCTGAGAAACACTAAACTTAAAATTACATGTCTCTCTCCAAAGTGGTAAAGAAACATTTACATGTGCTGCTATCAGGAGCACATATAATTTTAATTATATTTCCTGCCTGCCCTCAATTTTGAATAGCACAGCTGGAAGGTAACTGGAAAGAGGGCAGATGAGAGGAAGATGATTGTGCCAGAGAAGTTTATGAGGACTCTGTCTTGGAAAGTATTTTGTAGGCTTCTTCACTTTATTTGCAACAGTTGAAGTGTTTTCTTTTGTTTGAGATCCTTCATCTTTCATTCTTCCTCTGGTAATTGAGAACAGATTCATGGCTCAGGAAAATTGCTTGCTAGACAAGGGCTTGTTCCATGTTTACCATGTGCCTCCAGATATTCCTGCTCCAAGTGATATCCAAGTAGTATCCTGGCACCGAGTTAACCCCGACCCTAAGAGAACTCTCTTCAGGCACTGGCAGAACACAGTCTGTTTTGTTGGGACAAAGTCATAGCATTACCAGCTTCCTTCTTATTCCTTGATCTTTATCTAGTACACATCGGATGTCTTCATATGTATTCTGAATTACATTGTTGAGTCTGCTCAACTCAGTTCTCGATGATAGGCCAAATGAGTGTCTTTTGCCACACTGGAAAGATAATTTTATAAAATGATGAAGTCAAATGTCTTCATGCCAACCCCATGTCCGCCATCCCAGTTTTGTTTCATATTTTCTTTCACATGTGTTTTTGAAAACTAAGTGTAAAGAAAGTACCAGGAGAAATGAGGTCCATAAAGTAGCAATATAGAAGCTGTGGAGAAGGACCCATCTAGGTGGGGTCAGAGTTTGCAATATAGATTAAGGAAGCAGAGTGAATCTATGCTTGGAACTGTGTGCTCTCACAAACTTCAGGTTAGCATGATAATTCATTAGAGGTGGATGTGTGATCATCCTCTTCTTTTACAATATAGCGTAGCATTTTTTGCACTGAACATAATTTTAGTAGAGTGAACAAGCTGAGTGGAGACTAGTGCTCTGTGAAGATGAAGGCTGTGAAAAACCTCCAGCCTCTGCTGATGCTTTTCATGTCATTTGATCCATTCTATCTGGCCTAAGACTGCTCTTAAAGAACTCTGTTTAGAAAGCATTTACATCATGCAACTTCCTCTTACACAGTAAGTATATTTGAAGCAAAAATCTGTGGAACAGTGACTGTGGAAAGTTTGAAGGAAGTCGCGTTCAAAATTTTTCTCAGAATTTGTGTGATTCAGTTTCTACAATCTGAATGTAGAATAGACTCCCATGTATTAAGTAAAACAAGGCTTTTCTGAAAGATTTTAATGGACTTTTTACACTTGGTTTGCCTTTGGTCATTTACAAGTTGAGCCAGGTATGGTGATGGGAAGAAGCGAAGGTATAACTTGAAGATCATGACATGCAGTTAATTTCAAACCATGTAATTCACTTTAAATTGAAATTTAACCACATTTAAGTAGGTGGGCTGCCAATTTATTTTCTAATGCAGACATACCAGCCTTCTGCTACTTATTGTCTCTATTCAGTGCTTCTCAATGCTTGTATTGTCAGATTGCACATGACTGGCATAGTACAACATTGCGTGGTTACAGCCTCTCTTCTCCTTAGCAGCTCTGTAAAGTATATGCACTCTCAGTAACTTGGAATTCAGGCTTCTCTGGATTAATAATCATAGATAAAATCTAGGCCTGGATATGATTTGCTTTCTCTACCAGTTAGTGTGGGGTGGCATTCCCTTGGGAAGGAAAGTTTACAAGCTATGTATTGATGGTGGAGGAAGTGGTTGAGGATAGGCCAAGGGGATGTTCCATCCCTGGCTTTCCCTGGTACAGAGCCATCTAGAAAGCCTTTGGAAAGTCCAGGTTGTGAATTGGTGCTACAGCTGCAGAAACCTTGGTTTCTGGATAGAAAAAGGCTTGTTTTTTCTGGGTATTTAGGAATTGTGAATTCTCCTTCTCAGCTCCAGTCTGGTCTGGTCACCTGGTGAGACTATGGAGGGCTCTGCAGCTGTTACCACCATTTCTGCATGAATTTTTATTGGCACAGCTCCAGTGCTTTCAACCTTAGACCAGGATGTCTCCCCAAAAATGGTATTCAAAATGACAAGTGTCCAGTGCGTGTTGGACCTCACCCTCAGTGGAGATCCATGGTCATTAGGAAGGAAATGTGAAGCAAAATACTACCTTAGATCATGCTGATGTAGTAGAAATTTGCTATAGGGGAAGGAGTAGTTCATTGTGCAGGAAAAAAACTGTTTTTTTAAGATCCAAGAGGCTTAGATTCCAAGTACTGTTTATCCTTGTTTCAGGTCTACATCCTCCGCTAAATTTAATATCTTACTCTGTGAGGACAAATAGGAGAGCGCTTTCAGAACAAAGGTGATTTGTTAAATGAAGAAATATGCTATTTCAATTTTTTAGTATAGAAAAAATATTTTCTTGTACTTAATATTCTCACAACAACACCAACCTATTCCACTTTGGCAGTTCCTGTTCCTTCTAACTGGTTTTTGGATTAAAAAAATATATGTTCAGATATATTAAAAATCAGAATGAAAACATTCTTATGCCTGGTAGCTTAATATTTGATTGTGGGAAGAGTGAAAATTTTCTTTGCTGTCTGGGTTACTCAATATATGGTTGCAGTATTTTTTAATAGACATGAAGCTATGGTAAGCTTTTAAAATAATTTTGATTGGCTAGTAATCTTGTCTAAAACTGTAAAGGTTCAGGTGTACCCTCTTGATATGAATGTTCTGAGTATCTTTTTTTCTTCCTGCATACAAAAATAAAGGTGCTCTCTTTGGACTTAGCTTGTGAGGTCTAAGATCCATATTAGGTATGTGGGGTTTTTTTGGTTTTTTTTT
>VWZN01001601.1:2121-47277 GCA_013396955.1 Regulus satrapa | reverse complement strand
TTTTTTTTTTTTTTTTTTTTTTTTTTTTTTTTTTTTTTTTTTTGTCAGGAAGACGTCAAGGTAATGTGTCACTGTTTTGTTGTGTGGGTTTTTTGGGGTAGTTTTTTTTTGGTTTTGGTTTTTTTTTAGAATGGCAGTAACCTACTAATAACACTGGAGACAGTATTTGCTATCTCTTAATATTACTGCAAAGTTACATTTCTGTATCCCTAAATAAACGTGATTACCACTTTCAGGGACTTAGGCAAATTAAAAAAAACCAAAAACATGTTATATTGCAGACTAAAGAGATTATGCATATTGCTACACACCCCAAACATGGGTGAAAGGAACATGTCAGTTATTGGTTTCCCGACTTCTTGTTTCAAAATCCAAGTTTGTGTATATGATCACAGCAGACCTGCACTGAGGAGTTGAAACTGTTGTGTAGTAGTCCACTTTGTATTTTGAAGAATCTGTAGGAGACAATACCTAGTAAGTAAAAATTTTGGACTTTATGTGAATGTTGTTTTTTCACTTAAATGATATGAAACGTGGATATAAATTTGAAAAACATTTCTCTATATATAAAGCAAGCAGGTTTATTCAAGCTGGGTTTTGTGTAAAGAGATAAACTTATATGTGAATACAGAGAATGATGCCAGAATGAAGCAGTTTGATAGAGCTGTAGTTGTGATTCCAGGTTGGACAGTTTTATTGTGAACCTCTCTGCATGGCTGGTGTAATTGTAGTGTAATTGTGCTTCTGCTCAAATTTTACATTTGTGATACTGGCAATGCTGTTGTATGATCATTTAACACTGAACTCCTCCAGATGCTTTTGGAAGTAGTTTCACATAACACAATACAGTAGATACTAATCATGCAAACAGTGCACAGCTAAAATGTAGAGACTTGCCACGCTAAAGTGATTATTGTTTCAGAATGTTATTTAACCTCTGAGGGCTACCTTTCATAACCTTTTTCATGGCTAAATTGGAATCTTTCTCATCTGATTCCTTCACTTATATGAGATAACTCTGGTTTATGCGGAAATGGAAGTGGTAAGGAAGGGTTTCAACCTAGTGGAAGGAAATGACATTTTATTTAAAAAGGTTTAGTCGTAAAACTATGAAGACAAAGGTGTAGTAGACCTTTATTATGGCCTAATGCACTAATTAAATATTTGAAGTGTGTTTTGATTTTCTGTTGTTTTGGTTTTTTTTTGTTTGGTTTTTATTTTTTGGTTTTTGGGTTTTTTTTTTTTTTTTGGTTGGTTGGTTTTTTTTTTTTTTTTGTTTTTTTTTTTCTCCATATCTTTCAAGTGATGTCATGGCCATAAAAATACTTCAGCTTTCTGAAATGTGGTTAGCTGTTTTATGGTAACTTTTCCAATGAACTTTAGAAGTTCATTCATTTTTTCCATTGTTGGTCTGTTGAGAATCTTTGTCTCTTTATATTCATGACATGAATCTAGCAGGGCTGGATTTGGGAATATCTGGCTGATGCCAATAGAAGCAGCAGTTTGAACATCACTGTTTAATTTCCTCCTAAAATGGATCATGTTGCCCTTGGGGCTCTATACACTTGAAATATTCTAACCAGTTTTAAAACTGGTTGGAACACTTGTGTAGATCATGGTCTCTTCTTCAAACAAAGCTGGTCTGTCTGACCTGTTTTCTCTTGAAGTAGGTCAATAAAAGGACCCCAGACTGCAGTGTTAATATGCTGCTTATTGCTCTTCAAACAGATTGGGAATCTCTTGTTCCACTTAAAACTATACAATTCTAAATTCAAAATCACTTTGCCTTTCTTTTTGTTTCAGTACGATTTGTTGTCAAGTTTGCCTTCTAAAAGGTCAAGAGGATTTATAGGTGTGAGCACAAATTTGAGAATGCTAATTAGGGAAACCAACGTAGAATATACCTATTTGTGGTTTTTATCTCCTATTAAACTGAGTTTGAGTTGTCTTGATTTGCGTATAAATTTTGGTCAGACCTGCAAAACTGTTCTGACCAAAGATTTGTTCATAAATTTGGTCTTTAGCTGATAGCACAGTACTCTGTATTAGGAAGTCAGGGTTCACTTCACTGTTATTATTGCTAATGTAAATCTGGCCATTTCTCTGTGTTATGCTGGCTTTTTGCTCCAGTGAGATGAATTTTTTTTCTGAAGTGGCAAACTACTTCAGAATTCTTTATGCATTTGAGCAAAATGTTTTAAGGTATTTTCCCCTGCTTGTATGGGGGAGAACATACCATTAAGTCCTCATGGGAAGGAAGCATCACAACTTTTTGTTTGAAGCTTCTTTCCCCCTTCTTCTCTATGGAAAACAAATCCCAGAAAGTCACCACAAATAGAAACATTTTTTGCTGGGCTGTGATATAAAACTATTGTTGCTAACTGGCTTTACAATTTTATCCTAAGCACTGAAAGCTATCTTGTTTTGATAGGAATGTTTAACATATTGGATCCCAACTTAACTTTTTTTCTGCTTTAATTCCTAGTATAAGCTGTTACGGCCATTTTCCAGAAGTGATGACAGCTCTCTGCTGCATTTTTTTTCCACATAGATGACTAATACTTGGTTATGCCTGTAGAGTGCTTTGCATCAGATATGGCTGAGCATGCTCCAAGCCTGAGGAACATCATGTCAGCTCTTATCCAGGGGCTGTGCTGATCCAATGCAAAGCTTAGGCCAGGCTAATATGACTTTTTTCCAGTCTGGGATTTTTAGTTCAGGTTGGCCACTATAATAATACACTTACAAAGCTTTCCAGTGGCTCAGAGTGCTGGCCGGGCAAACTTGCTCCTGCTGTAGAACTGGGGCAGAGCAAGTCCCTGTCTGCCCAGTGTGGATGTGCTGACTGTATTTGGTGAACCTGACAAATCACTGCTTTCCATAACATGATGTTCTGTGGTTGCACCAGACAGCAGACCTTGGAGGAGCACCTGCAGGGAGGCCTTAGGGCTGGGGGCACATGGCTGAAGCGACAGCGGTGCTTTCGTCCCTTTAATAGGTAGTTAGTGAGGAGCCTGCCTACTTTTGGAGAAGCGTGGATTAATTTTGTGTGTGTTACTTAGGAAGCTGTAACTGCAACACGTACTTGATAATGGGGACATAGTTTTTCTTTTTAGAAAATGGTATCTTTTATGTTTGTGCTCATTAAGAGAGATTTCACTGTTCTTCCTGGACTTGGCTTTTTCTCTTCAATGAAAAAGACGGTGGATTTTGGTAATTAGTAGGATTTGCACATGAGTGGATGGTTTTCAGGTGGTGGTAACAAATCCTTAGTTGCATATGCATTTTCATTAATAAAGGACATAATTAGGCTTGGTGTACTTTACTCCACTGGCCAAGTTCCTAGCCTTAGAAATCAAAATGGCTAAGCTTTTCAGATTGTCTCGTTCCCTAATCATTGTCTGTCACAGACAAAATGTAATAAGACATAGCTACAGTTCTAGACACCTTTATTCTTGTTGCCTTTATATTTAGATTTTTTTTTTCCTGTCAGATTTTTAGAACAACCCCTTTCCTCCTGCAGGCGACGCCAAAAAATCCTCACTTCACAAAAATTCTAAAGCTGTTATACATTACTTTTCCAGTTGTAAAGTACTAACATGTTGTTGCTGACATCATGAACCAAGACAGAACTTGGTTTTCATCACAGGACAGAGAACAAAAATATCTACTTGAGAGGAGGGATAAATATGAGCAAACAGTTTTTATAGTTCACAAGAAATCTTAAAAACTTGGTGTAGATAGGATCTCATTTTTTAATACATGAGAGCTCTTTCTTGCACATTGCTATTTTATAGAATTAAGTCAATGTATCTTCACTTCTAGGCTGAATCTATACTGACCTTTTAATCAAAAGTTAACACTGCTGGTAATGTCCTCTAGGATGAAAAACTGCTGTTCTGTGTGCCCACACTTTTCTTGTAGCACAGAACACAACCCTGGTATTGTCTATTTTGTATTTTTTGCATTTTAGTTGCTGCTATTTAAAATGAATTACAGAAATAAAATTACAATTTTTAGTATGCAGACAGATAAGATAGAAGAGAATCACAAGTGCTACATTTGGAAGAAAAGTCAGACTAAAAAGAAATCTGTGAGAGGAATTTGTATGCTATCAAAGCAATTTGGTCCCCATTATGGAGGAAAAATTGTAAATTTTCAAGGAATATAAAGGAAAAACCTTGATAGAAAGTATTTCTTATTTCCTGTAGCATAGTTCCCTTCCCTTCCAATTTTTTTCTGCCCTCTCTCTGCCTACTAAGCAAGAAGGAAGTGCTAAATGTAGAATAAATTGAATTGGAGTACTTTAATGAGCATTCAACTGCTTTCAGTTCCTAACCAGGAGAGTGGGTGCTTCTATCAAAGCTCCTGGATGTAATGGAAGCTTCATGTTATCTCTTATTTTCTTCCAGGAAAGTTTTGTGCTTGCGACACAATAATGAAGTATCCTGAGCATCTAGAATGTGTAAATAAATTTTTATAGTTTGATTAAAGTTTCAACAACAACAACAAAAAGGTCCTGTTTCATTTACTGTCAATTTAAAGCTCTCTGCTGCTCTTTTCTCAGTCAGCAAGTTGTGAAGCTATAATGAGGGACTGATGCATAGCCAAAAGCATGGTGGTGACCATCATCTCTGGAAGTTTCATGTTCTGACACTCCAGAAAAGCTAATTACGTGGCCCAGCAAGGAGCTGTTGCAGTAGTTTGTCATCAAACCTCAGGATGTATTGTGAGCTTCAGGATGAACTAAAACAAAACTTATTTAGGAGCTGTTAATCCACCCTGTCTTTAGAGATTCCTCAGAAAGCAGATACTACTTACTAATCTCTCAAGAAATAATATGGAAACAAATGAAATTTAATAATTACTTTCGATTTTTCAACACGGTGTAATATTGTTGAAATATAAGTGTGGTACAGATAGTTCTTAATAAAAGCTGAAACTGTTCTAGTTTTTATGGGACTTGGTTCTCAGAAAAATAAAATAGAGTAGAAATAGTTAGAACAGAGTATTTCAAATATGGCAGGTGAAAATCTCCAAGCCTTTTACAAGGCAGCTATATTGAGTAATACTGTACTGAACCAAAGCAGTAGCTGTCTCTGATCATCAGCCCTCTATCAGTGCAAAGGGGAGTGAAACACTGAGGAAAAAAATATTTTATTGCCAGTGCCCCTGGATAAAATCCATTTTATTAAGAATTTTAGTTCCAGGCATATTTTTGTTTATTCTAATATTACATATATGATTAAAAATGGAAATGCAGAAATTTTACCACTATATCATCCCTGCTTATATTAGGAAGATATATAAAGCTATATATCTAGTAACTAAAGCTACTTCTTACTTTTGTAATTGTTATCTTTAGGCACTGACTGACTTAAGATTTGCTCATTTAATTGGGAGTTTGACATTTACTGTGATAATTCATCATGAAGTAATTAAAAACAGTGATTCTACCTATAAATATTTTTATTGTTTTTTTTCCAAGTATTCATTCTGTTTGATTTGTATTGATGACATATAAAAAGAATTCAATATCGAGTCTTTTTTTCTTGGAAAAAAATCAAATATAACATCTAATGCTTATTCACTGTTACCCTTCTCTTTCACATTTTAATACTTTTTTTTTTCCTTTAACCATATCCATTTAAATTAAGATGTGGCTGATAAAGAGGAACACCTCTCCTCCTACCCATTTCCTTCTATTTTTGACAGCCTGAATTAAAAAAAGGCTGCTGTGTTAGAAGCATTACCATGTGTGTAAATAGTCCCTGTATGCATAACATCTAAACTCAAATATATGTGTTTAAAAGTTCTTGTAATTTTAGTATCAATGTGCACTTACGTATTCCTACTATATTTAATCCTGAGTAACAGCTAAAGCTTACTTCACATTGATTATACATATTTCAGGCACAGCTGACAAGAGGACTCTTCAGCAGGGTTATGTCCTAGGGCAGAACTGTGTCACTCCAGTGCTGCTTCTCATCTTCTTTCTTTTCTTGAGCTGACACTTTCTTTTTCTTAAATTCTTTACATGGGCAGCAGTGTTCACTGCCCGCACCCATAGGCCAACTAATATATTTGTATATCTAGTATATTCAAAACTCTGACTACTTTATGTCAGTTAGTTGCTCGCAGATTAAAGCACCGGTGTTTGCATCTTGTAGAAATGTAAGAGCATTTAATTTTCATAATTTTCCTCTTCAGAGGAAAGATGAATCTGAAGCAATTAGTCTAGCATATGAATTGGTAGCAGGAGGTTTAAAGGTGACCTGAAAATGTTGATTGAATAAACTTAATTCATTTATGGCTGTATAATTTAAAACTAATTCAAATTAGATCCTCCTCTGCTTACTTTCTGAAATTAGAGTTGTGAAATTCTGTTTTGTAAGATCTAAATGCAGCAAAGAATTTCATTACTGTATCAAAGAATAAAGATGTCCACTTTTTCCTGACAGCAAAAAAAGACAGCCTTCCAAGTAGCATCCATATAAAAACTTTCTGGCCTAAGGAAAAAAAAAATCTTAAGTTCTTTTTGTCTTCTGCCATCTGAACTGCTTCTAATAATCTTTCACTATCTCTAAACAAGTATGATTTGTTTTGGTGGTGTAGAGTTCATATATTCTTCTATATTTCCAGTCTATAATATACAGATTTAAGGATGATGGTATGAGCTGAGGAAATGGCATTGGTTCATCAGAAAATTCCTTTTCTTTAAACCCAGTGTATCTTGATAGCGCTATTCCTACTCTGGCAAAGGAGATTTGATGATTAGGTGGGATCCTGTCTTTTCATGATTTTTTTTTTTTTTTTTACTAATTGATTCAGAGTTAGTGAAGATCCTCTCTTCTGTTGTTTTTATTAATTGCAAAACTATCATGTGGTGGGTAGTCACTTGTCTTGAATAATATTTGAGAACACTTATCTTGCCTACCATTTTCTGCACAAAATACGAGAATGGATTTGGACCTGCATGCCTTTTTGTAACTGAATGCTGAAGAAATGATTTTTTTTTTTCTGACAGTCAGTCTCCTTCATGTTGGGTTGCTTGTTATCTAACAAATTAATTTATTTCTAGCACTTTAGCTCTTTAACATTTTCTAATTCTCTAATTTATGGATTGAATGTAGTAGTATTGAGTGTGTTGAAGTAGATTGATTAGAAGGGAGGTGTAACAAAATATTTCTGGAAATCAACTTTCAAATTTCATTAATGCTGCTGTCAATGTGCATAAAAAACAAACCACAGCAGTTTTTGGAAATGAAATTTCTTGCATTAGCCTGTGACTGCTCTGGGTTGAAGCCTGTGCTCTGTGAGTTTGTTACTTGCCATATCTGCATACAGCTGTGCTCCACTCATCTCTAATGCAGCTGGGTGCCAAGCTGCCTGTGTGGACCAAGACCCTCTCTGGCGAGCACACAGGTCTGTTGGAAGCATCCTGAAGTAGAGGGACTGAGTAAAACCTCGTTTCTGTGTGGTTTCTTATCCTTTTCTAGTGACTTGTAACTGACAAACTGTGACGTGACAAACCTGGCAGTAAGAAAAAAAAGTGATGTTTGATACCGAAACAGGTCTGGGTACAATAAGTCAGATGAGCTTTCAGTCTTTGTGACTGCTTTAGCAAATGTGTATTCAAAGTGAGCAAATGGCAGAGCAGTGTGACTCAGCAGTGGCAGCTGGGGTAGGGATACCATCTGTAGTCTGAAATGACACTCAGAGTAGTGCGGAGTTGCCCGACAGCTACGTATAAGGTAGGTGGGCCCAGACTGATGCAGGATATTCAGGCTGTGGAGTAGCAGCACTGAAGAGCAGATGTCCAGAGAGTACGAGGGATCCCTGGGTAGATGCAATATTGCTGCTGTGTAGGCTATTATTGTGATATTTGGGCTTAGAGGGATGGTACCGCGTCCAATTATATCAGGTGGCCATAGTAAGCCAGAGACCTACTGAGAGTGTTGCTGAAAGAGAACAGATGTGGATTGTTTAGTTAGAGCTCTTTTTTTGGAAATGCTCTGCTGCTGACTCGCAAAAGCATTACTACAGAAGGAAAATATGCCAATTGCAGTAAGAGCACACTGTAACTGTCAGTTTGCAATTCCTGCTTCCTTCAGTATTAAAAAAATGTTAACAATAGTTATCTAGACAGAACTCATCAGCATAAATAACTACTGTATGGTGCTACTAAGGGCAGCACCAATTAGAGCTTTGAAAATGTGGAATGCTAGTCCTCCTACCCACTCTTATGGTCTGTTCTGTTGACCTGTTCTTGCAGAGGCTGAAAACATTTGCTGGTATTGCAGAGTAACACTTAGTGATTATTCTGGATAGGTTTGTTAGTGGACTGTGTCAGTGTACCTTCTAAATGGCATCAGTCATCAGCATTTTCTCCTAGAAGTCTGCAAAATGGTGTGTCAAATTTAGGACCTCAGAACACAGCCAGTGCTAAAAATTAGCTCTGCCATGTTGACTAGTCTATGAGATGGATTATTAGAGAATCTTGCAGAAAATTCTGAGTGGTGATTTAGTTCTACAAAATGTAATTTATCTTTATATAACTGATCTGGGTGTCCCTGAAGTTTTTTGTTAATTCAAGGGAAAGTGTTAAGAGAATGGAGCTAGGCTTTTCTCAGTAGTATTGCTCTCAGCTGAGCAATACAACCAATGTCAGAAACTAATGCACATGAAGTTCCACCTGAAAATGAGGATGAACTTCTTTACCGCATGGGTGACCATGCAGAGAGTCTGTGGATTCTCCTTTACTGGAGATATGCAAGACCCATCTGGACAGCATTCTGAGTAATGTGTTCTAGGATGACTCTGCTTGAGCAGGGAGGTTGGACCACATGATCCACTGTGGTCCTTTCCAATCTGACCTATTCTGTGATTTATCCTGATTTGAAGGTGATTGTTTCTGTCACCACAAGGTGATAGTTCACTTTAGTGAGAGGGCTATAGACAGGGAAGATGTTGAGCTAATGAGATGAAAATGGTATTAATTCAACTTCCGTCTAACTCCTGCAGTAGACCTCCCTTCCTGGATCACAGAAATGAAGGCTGTCTCTAAGAGCTAGCAGCTGTAATGACCTCTTGGTGTCTACTGCGTTAACTCTAGCTGATACTAATTTGGGCTGGAAGATGAGTGTCTTCCACATAACCAGTCGGAGTAAAAAGCATCATGGTGTATGGGTCGCTAGTCACTACAGAGAAGGTGCTGACAATGTCTCTCCCTCTTACCTTTGGGTAGTAAAGGATGCACTGACAGTCAGTCATTTTTAATTATCCTTGCGGTGTAGGTGGCTTGAGATGCAAGCAGTGTGGAATAACTCTATTGGTCTCTCAGTCTGGCCCTCAGCTTTGAGCTGCACTTGCACTTCATTCTCAACTTCAGGGCAGCTATAACTAAAATATCTTTAAAAACTGAAAAGTTGCATTTTGTTAGCTACCCATAACATTTGTGCCTTTGCGAGGTTGACCATCCTGACTCTTAAACAGATGTTGTTGGCAACTTAGATGAATAGTATGGCAAGATTTCCTCTTCTCCACATTGGATACCTATGGGCAATTAAAAGGGGGAAACATAGCCAACCAAAGGGTTTGCTTGCCTAAGCCCCCAGACTCTCTCATCTCCCTTTAAACACGTCTGCCTTATTTCTAATTCTAGCAATGGAGTCTTGTAGTTGTCTCTTTTTTTGTGCTTATTTTACCCATCATTCCCTCTTCCTCTCTAACCCTCTAAACCAGAGGAAAGCAAATCCAACAACAGCAACAGAGGAATAGGTTTCTGCCAGTTGCTGCCATGAGTTTTGTTGAGTTGAATTGGCTGGCTTTCTGTAAGTGGGCATAAACAGTGAAAGGTAACAAAAATAAAGTTTGTTCTTTGAGAATGGAGAGAGAGGAAGTGAAAGTGGAATGCAGCCAAAGTGATGGGCTTTAAAAAGAGTCTTTTCAGCAGTGCTGTGAATAGATAAGTGTGGGAGAGGACTCATTTATGAAGGGCAGAGAAGAGATGCCAAAGTGATCAGGTTAAGGAGAGATGAAAGCTGGAAGAGAGGTGGCTCAGAGAAGCTTTTGAATCCTTTAAAAATTGTGTGTAGCAGCAGTGAAGGACACATGAAGAGGCTTGAAGGAACATGTCAGTGTTGAATGACAGTACCTGTAATACTTGATAAAAGAAGTGCTGACCTGATATCAAGTGTGGAGTGAAAGAGTAAAAAGGTGATTGTAACTTGTGCTGCTCTTCTCTAAGATTGTCAGAAGGGCAGGCTGAGGTTTGGACAGAAGGAGACACTTTAGATCAGGGGTATGATGGAGTCAACCCCACTGAAGAGTGGTTTACAAATGTGCTTGTAGATGAGGACAGCCAGAGATGAGATGCAAACAAAAAGACCTGCAGTCTTTTTTTGTTCCTTCAAAGTGTATTAAAGGAGGAGACAGAACCTCACTATGCTTGTGGGTGATGTAGATTTGTACTTGAACTTAAAACAGCCATTCTCAATTTTCAGTACCTGTCACTTCTTTCTTAACAAATTGGTATGAACCAAACATACCTGTTTTTCTGCTGTCTCATATTATTTTGGGGTGGATTGTGATATGGCAAAAAATGAGGGAGAAAACCTTTGGTCACACTTTGAGGCTGTTTTATTACAAATTGCTTATATTCCTCTGATACTAAAGTGTTTCATTTCAAAATCAGCAAAAATTTTATTGTACTTGTTGCATCATTCATTGCATCCAGATTATGTGTTGGTTATTAAGTATTGATTTTATATGGCATTAAAAATTTTTTATGTTTTTCTTGAATTTTATCTCTATGAAGTATTTTCTTCTGAATGTATTGCTCTGCATTATGTTCTGTATTTTAACCTTTAAATGATAACTTGGTAGTGCAGAATGCCAAGGTTTCTTTAGATTATGGAGAAATGGAGAAAAATCGAGAAACCAAGAAGAATACTGCTTTTGTGGAGAGGCTAGTGTTTTTATTTTAATTTTTAATTTTTTTAAAAATTATTTATGGTGACAAGTGATGCAAACATTAGGACACACATTGTCCACTGAAACAGCTGACATTTTTTCTTCTGGCTTTAAAAAACCAAAACAAACACCAAATATGAAGCTCTTCAAATATTTTCTCCTTCTATGATGTTTTCATTCTCAGATGAGATATAGTAAGATTTTAAAAAATGATACTTTTTAGCAGCTTATCCTCCTGCAGCCTTTCTTTCCTTTCCCTAGAAAATTGCATGCTGTTTTAGGTAATGACATACCAAAAAGTGAATGCTTTGTCTGATACACCATTGTGGTGTACTACTAAAGGATAACCAAAAAGATGTTGTGAAAACATGGACATGTAATAGTTGTATAAATTCTAGTTGAATATTCCTTGTCTAATTTGAAAAAAAGAGAACTTAGTCCAACAGTGAAGTGTGAGATTTCTTTTCCTTTTCCCCCCCCTATCAAATGTTCTCTAAACCTTTATTATTTCTATTGTAACCCTTAGGAGATGGAAAACTAGAACCACAGAAGAATTCTGGATGTGGCTTATAATTTTCTAAGGAAATGTTCACTTTCGTTTTTGAAATTTTCTCAGTTTTAGCTCTTGAAATACCTTTTAACTGTTATTTAGCATCAAGCTGATGTTTTCCTGAAAACATTTAATCCAGCCTTAAATTCTAAAGACTGAGTGGCAAATTTATGCTCTGACTAGTACTGGCAGTGTCTATCAGTGTCTACCAGGACAGCTTTCAGCCATAGTTTTTCTTGCACTTAATTTCTGTGCAAAGTGTAACATGAAGGGCTCTATTTTAACTTGTGTGCTGAAGTGGTAAGATTGTCAGAATAGTGTTTCTGTGTTCTCCTTGCTGTGCTTTGGGCAGCGTGCCTTCAGAACACAGACAGATGATTGACTTCAAAAGCTACGACTTCATTGCACAGTCCAAAAAGTAGGCTTTATCTAACCTTCAGGGTTGCACTATTTTAAAAAACCAACACAGTGAGAATGCTTCTCCATTTAAGAAATGGAGAGATTAAATACAACTTGTATCTGCTTGAAAAATACTATAATCCAGTTAAGTATTCTTGTAATAGTTAGTTTTATTGAAACTCAAGTGCAGATTTGTAGATAAAAGCACAAGTTTGAAGTCCTCGAGCTCAATTCCCTGGGAAACCATAAAATAACATTACCTTTGTTTGTTAAATTGTAGTATATATACTATTTTGATTGTAAATATTTCTATCTTAGAATAGTGATTTCTTGGTAGAAGTTTATGTGCCTATTACAATTTCTCTGTTTGGAACTTTTAAAAATTGCACAACTAATGCTGTTTGATGACACATCAGTAAATTTTGTCCAAAATGGTGTGATGATTTTTTCTGTCTGTTCATCAGAGGTCTTGTTGAGGACATCATCTAATGAGAGAAGAGACACATTATTTGCTTACATGCACAATTTCTATTTTAAATCAGTTCAACAGCAAGTAGTGATTTGGCTACAAAATATAAAGGAAGAAAGTGAGTAGTTAGCATTGTGTATGTTTCTCTGAGTGTGTTAAAGAGTTTTGCTGTCAGATTACTCTCTCCCAGTGTAATCTACTTAAAATATTTTTCTCACAATTAGGAAGTATTTTGATAAATCTTACTTTGCTGAAGAATGAAGTAACAACTAATACAAAGAGTAATGTGTGAAATGAATCATTGGTTTGACATTCATTTGATTCTGTAGGGTACCCGTAAAGGAAGACTCAGATTTCTAAGCCAAAAGAAAAAAGGTAGAAGACAGAAAATAAAAGACAAATCTCTATTTCTGTGCGTTTGATGTTCTCAGCTTGTTTATTATGGAAAGTTTACATATAATTCTGTTTTTTATCTTAGATTTTCTGTGATGCTTTAGTACATCTTTAAGCATAACATTACAGAAGGCAATGTTATACTTGTCTTTGGGATTGAATAAAAGATGTTAAAGCCAGTAAGGACATGCAGAGCTTCAATTTGATACCAGGGAAAGTATGAATCATTGTTGAGAAAAGTTTAAGAGAAGACATCATTTTAATAGGAGATCATGCATGGAGAACACAAGAAAGGATAGGCTGCTTCATTTAACCATCTGGGAAACAGATGGAACTAGTATACTTGAAGTCATTTCCAGATCCATGAAGGGACATCAGCAAATATTGCTGAGACATCAGTGAGGTTGTTGATGCTGTCTTCCAAACAGGTAGGGTCCCACTGAGCATCAGGAAACACTTGTAAACGCTCATGGTTTTTCCTTTTTACTGTGTGGGTTACTGCACACCGGCACAGGTTGCTCAGGAAAATTGCAGAATCCCCATCCTTGGGTTATTGTCTGGACATTGTCTTAGGCAACTGCTTCTAGATGGCTCTGATTGAGCAGAGGGGTTGAACCAGATGGCCTGCACTAATCCCTTCCACACTCAACTGTTCTCTGATTTTGTAGACTGGGGCTGTTATATCTTGAATTTGTTTTTTGTTGGTCTGCATCTCATTGGGTGTTTCACTATATTTGAAAGCTTGATTGATTCCTGTGGGTATAGAAACCTTCACTGCTTTCAAAATACATTTACACTGTTCTTTCTAACCTTCCTTTCATCTTGCTAGAATCCATGAAGTGTTATGCCTCATATTAAAGTACCTAGCACTTTTCTTACTACAAAATAAGAAACTAGAGCAGTATCTGCACTTCTGATGGTAAAGGATTTGGCTTTTAGTTTGGAAGTGTCTGTGTGTGTGTGTGAAGGTATATTTTTAAACTAAGTATTGCTCATTGCCCCTCCTATTGATGTGCCCAAGTTTCGTGTTTCACTGCTAGCTTAATTCTTTATATACCTTGATGTTGTTTCCCAAAAGATCTCTTCTGAGAGGGTCTTGTCATCCTCTTGAGAATCTGGATTTATACGGTGACCGAACTCGTCCATCATCTCTCTACCTTCTTGGACTTGCCTCCTTCTGAGACTTCAGAAATGACCTTTTGTAACATCTTCTGTCATTTTCAACATCAGAGCTCTTCCATTTTCTTGAATTTAATTTGATCTTCCTTTTTGCATAACCATTAAATATTTTATACACAGTCTTATGCTCACCTCCCCTTAGGAAGTCCTCAGCTTTCATGTTGTCCACATTCATTTTGAGCTCTGTACCCCATCTGTTCCTTGAGCTCCTTTTAAACTTCAGTCTGTACTTCTGTACTCTTCTCTCATTTACTTATTGGTCGGACTTCTGCACTGATGCTGTGGTGACTTGTCTTTGTTGTTCTCAAAGAGAAGACTACATTTTTTTTTTTTTTCCCTGAATAGCTGCTCATCTTGGCTAGCTATACTATCAAAATGCAATTAACATGCTTTTATTACTTTATTTATTCACCTGGTAGTATATAGAACAAACATCACAAAAAACACTATTCTGGAAAAAATATAAATCATGAACTATGTATTAAAACAAACTAAAACACATGAGAAAGCTACATGAAAAAAGTCTAATTGCTGGTGTTACCTGGTGACAGATATCTCTGACATAAATTATGCTCTTTTTGGATGATGTGTTTTTAGTATCATCCCACAGCTTGCTCTTGTCTGTTGAATTAAGTTTTAATAACTGATAAGAAAAGAGATGGGTTCTAGAACAATCTTTGAATAACTTGTATTGTTTCCGTCACACTATTTTATGGCTAAACTGTCAGAGTTGTAATAGGGTGGGATGAGATGTTAAAAAGCAGTGCCATAGAAAGGGACCTGGAGGATCATGGTTGGCAGAAGGTTGAATATGAGTCAACAGTGTCCTGGCAGCCAGGAGGGCCAGGCATGTCCTGAGGAACATCAGGTACAGCATGGCCAGCCAAGCAAGGGAGGAGATGGTCCCGTTCTGCTCTGAGCTGGGGCAAACTCACCTCAAGTGCTGGTGGCAATTTTGGGCACCACAACATCTTAAAAAGAGATTAAGTTAATAGGGAGTGTCCAAAGGAGGGCAACAGTGATGGTTGATATCAAGGGCCTTGATAGGAAGCTGCATGGGAAGCAGCTGAGGACACTTGGTCTGTTCAGCCTGGAGAACAGGAAACAGATGGCAGACTTCATTGTGGTCTTCAATACCCATGTGAGGGGTAGAGGAGAGGCAGGCACTGTTCTCTTCTCTATGGGGACTAGTGACACAACCCAAGGGAACAGAGGACACTTGGGTCAGGGGAGATTTAGGCTGGATATTAGAAAAAGGTTCTTCATCCTGAGGGTGGTTTGGCACTGAAACAGGCTCCCTAGAGAAGTGATCACAGCACCAAGCCTGACAGAGTTCAGCAAGTGTTTGGAAAATGGTCTCAGGCACATGGTGTGACTTTTGGGAGTGGTGCTGTGCAGGGCCAGGGGTTGGCCTTGGTGATTGTAATTGGTCCTTTCAAACTCAGCTTATTTAGTGATGTGTAGCTGTTAGGCATGTTTTTGTGGTTGAGTTGGTGGCATTATTAGTAGAGATAGAAATAGAAGTTGAGTCGTGAACTTATTTCTTCCAAGTCCTTATTTCACCTTTTTTTTCTTTTTTTATCCCCTCGGAGAGTAAGTTACAAAATAACCTAGCATTTAATGTAGAAAATTTTGTTATTTAATGTGCTGTTTGGACTGTCTTAATTTAGCACTCCTCCTGAGTTTAATCTTCTTCTTATCCATTGCCTTTTAACAGCATATTGTGAGAATGTTTAGGAAAGATTCCAAAGACTGTGATATCTACATTGGATTTTTTTTTTTTTTTTTACAGAGTCTTAGTAAAGGTGTTATTTTCAGAAGTAGCCTGGTAAGGCCACATATCCACTAAAAAAATAGAAGTGAATTATTTATTTTTGGAACTCTCAATTGTGTTCTTAAAGTCACAGAACTTCTTTGTTGGCATTTTACTATTGGTAAACATTTGAAAATATTTATTATTTTCAAATGATTCCACTCCTTAATACCACAATTTTTTAATATTGAATGGCATAACTTCCTGTCACCAGTGCAATTGCTCAGGAGTTTGCTCAGTGTACTGCAGGAATACTGAAGTTTACAGCCTATGAGCTGAAATATGAAAGAGCTTTGTTGTAGGTGTAGAAGAAGGGATTACAAGTGACCTTGCCCCGATAAGTCACAGCTGTACTAATTACCAAAGAAGAACATTTTTGCCCTTTATGGGTCACAACAGCTGTGACTAATGAAGATGTGTGATAATGGGGTTGGGGGGGAGGGGGATGGTGTGGTTTGCTGGTCATGAAAAGCTGGAGAAAGAGGATCTGCAGAAGAGAGGACCTGGAGGAGTTAGAGGAGTCCCGAGGAAGAAAGAACAGCTCTGAGAGACCCAAAGAAGAATGAAACAAGGAAGAGAGTAGCTGCTGTAAAAGATCTGTTATGAGGTCAGTCTGGGTTTCATGGTGTCGTAGCCTGCTGCTGGGAGCTGAGATGTGTCACCGGTGTTTCCACTGTCAGTGCCCCATGCAGAGTGGCTCCCGAGCTGCTTCTAGGCAGCTTCCTGAGCTTGATTCCTGGAATGGCAACAAGAATCTGAAACCAGTCAATGAAGAAACTTTCTCAGCAGAGCTCAGATGTTAGAAAAGCTGATTTCAGCTTGGTTGCTGTAAGCACTGAATGGCTCTCACTGTGAGGGAGCATGAGAAGAAACTGTTGTCCTTAAATCTGTTGATTGTCTTGTGCAGTTGTAGGTGAGCTAGGTGAAAGTCTCAATTTAGAGTCTTGCAAACCAATACTTGCAGTCATGGTATAACAGAAAATAACCAGCAGTCATTCTGTAGTTGGGTCCTACAGTAGAAGCTTGCTCTAGTCAGAGTCAGGATGGCTAAGCTAAGAAAAGAATAAACCAGTACCCTTTCCACGTTGTTGAATGAGAGTCTGGGTATTGGCTCTTTTCTATTCCTAACAAGAGGTCTGCTGCAACACTTTGTCATTCTGTGCATGTTTGAACTTATATACTGATAAAAATCTATACATCATTTCATGAAACAGTTAATTCTCATGGTTTCAGAAATATCTTTTGTATTGAAATGGAAATGGTCTTGGGTAACTTGAGTTATATAAAGGGATCTGCATATGTGGGGTTGCTTGCTATCCGTTGCCTAGCCCATGTCAAGGAAGGATGAAGAAGACATTAAGTAATTGTGACTTTTCACTTCTACCTGTTGTCACCTCTCCAGTAAAGAACAGAATAACTCCTTTTCCCTGGAGAACAAGAGGAAATTTAAAGACACTTTTGTTTGGATTATATTTTGCTTAGTTTGGAAACTGAAAGACATATAGCGTAATAGAGACTGCACTTTTCTCCCCTTCATCTCTTCCCCTTTTCCATCCTGTTCAGTGCTGGTAAAGGATGGAAAAGATTCCTCTTGGCAGTGAATGTGAAAGTTTTTGAAATCCGAGATGAACAAGCCTTTTCCAGGCAGGGTATAGAGAGTGAGAAAGGCTGATTTAATAGAAGGAATCTAATAAATGGCATGGTCAGGTAGACTACATCTAATTTTCAGTCTTCAAGTTCTTTCAGTATTTGAGGTAAGGATAAATACTGGCATTAATAGCAATATCTTACTCTGAAAAGTACAGGAAAGGATGTCCACCTGAGGCTTCATGTGTTCTTCATAACTTGCACCTGATAATTATCAACTTTCTATCTTTCCATTCTAAAATTAGCTATTATTAAATCAGTTTGTTCATAAAGAATATGGAAGACAGAAAATGAAAAGGAATATGCATAGAGCAGACTTGATTGTGAGCTGTTTAGCATTTTGTCCCCTACTCTTCTCCTTGGTTATGGCACTGCTTAATGACTTTTGGAGGGTGGAATTTGTTTCAATTTCACAGTAATTCATCACAAGTACTGATATAGGAGAGGTTTTTTCACTTCCTTCTTGGAAAAATTTATATTTATAGAAATGTTTAGAGTATTTGACCATTATAACAACTCCAACAAGAGCCCTATAACTAAAATATAATAATGTTAACTTAGGAATAATTTGCCATATTCTCTATTTTGCTGTTGCTGTTTATATTTGGGAGACTTGGAGTTCCATGTTGAAATTCTTAAGCTAAGAGGGTGAATAAAACTTCCTGATATTAAGAACAAGTCTAGAAAAATTAAAAAAAAAAAAAAATTTGCAGGTCATTGAATTTAGATAGTTTTTATTGGTCTTACCTGAAATCAGTTGTTTTGTGTAATGAATTGTAGTGTTACAAAATAAGATACTAGTCTAAGGAAGATAAATATTCTTAGTATCCTCTATGACTTCTCCCTGTAGTGGGAGTGAGTAATTCTCCTTAAGTGCAGCTGTTTTCATGGTTATTTTTTTAACACTGAATAGTGCCTCTGATCCTCTGCCTTTTTAGATGCCATAGGTTAATCAAGGTTGTTTCAGTGTTATGTTTCAGTAGGTAATACTTTACATAAGCATTTTAACGTAAGTCATTAAAATTTATTCTCAAACTGCATTAACATCAATTCTTAGTATAGTCTTAACAGGTGTCTGAATGCTCTGCTAAGTGTTTCAAAATGCTCATAACTGAAATAATGTAGTGCCTTGAGAAGATGAAACATCCTGTGCTTCAAGGTGTACTGTACTATAAGCAGGTAAAGTTATGTGGTAGGTAGGTGATTTTTAACAGGAGAACTTGTACCTGGATGTATATGGCAGAAAAGACATCTACTATAACACCTTTATCTTCAACCTTTGAATTCACCACTCAGTGTGAGAAGAAAAAAAAAAAAAATTACAGGACTTTTTCTGATATCACAGAAAAATATAATTTTGTATTGGGTTTTTGCCATGGAACTATCTACTTTAATAGATTTAGAGATGTTCATTATGCTTTTAAAGCAAGTGGTGTAGAAAAATTAAAGCATGCCCTTGAAAAAAAGAAGCAGATTGTTCCAGGTAGTCATGAGCTGAATGAGAAAAGAGAACTTTCATCCCTGATGTCGCACCTTCATACATGGAAGTCCCAAAATAAACCATTGTTAACTGAGCCCCATGCATGGGAGAAGTTATGCTGACAGAACTTTCTTGTGTGCCTCCAGTGCAACTCTTCTTTTGTGCTCTTGATTTGTTGGTTTTCTTTTTCCTTCTGTATTGGTGATCTGCCTGTTAGCAATGGATGAGTTTCCAGGCTTACAATTACCTCCTTAAAATGGAGGAGCATGAACTTTAAGATATTACTAGTGTGTTTTGCATTTTGCATAACACCAGAAATGGTCAGATGCAAGAACAGGTCTTAGAACTAAACTGTGAAGTTGGATGCATTCAACTGTTTTTCTACACATGCCACTCTGAGGCTGAAAAACATTTTTTGCCATGGTGATATTTTATAGAACTAAGTAATTAAGAACTTCTAAACATGAAAACGGGCATATAGACTTTTTACGTGCTAATAGGGAATGTTATCTTTTATCTGTAAGTTAGTAGATCTCCAGTGCACCATCCCTAAGATGCTATTCATAATAAAAGTTATGAGTATCTTAAATTTAATGTTGTTGTGCAACTGAATGTTTCTATTCTAAATAGCAGAAGTGACATAATCTCTTGGGAGTGCAGTGAGTACTTTGAAATTGTTAGATAAAGATCAGTTACTCAAATTCAGAATCAGATTTTCTTTTTGTTGTGAGCTGGTAAGCCTCCCCTGTGTTTGATAGAGCCAATACCAGGCTCCAAGGAAGACCCTGGCTGAGCTTGCCAGAGAAAATGTTAGTGCTGGTGGGATAATAGATTTAAGGGGAAACATTTTCTGTGTGACAAAAGGTTTTTTTTAAGATTTGATACTATTTTTCAGTGCACTGCTCAAATTTGATTGATAATAAATGGAGTGTGGTTTGCCCACAATAGTAATTGGTGAGTGACCTAAATGTCTTTCAAAATGTCTTTCTCTACCCTGAGGAGGGGATTGATAGAGCACTTTTGGTAGACCCAGCCAGGGTCAATCCCCCACAAAAGATGATGTGTAAATCTTGTCTATATGATCTTTATTAAATCTTCATTAAATTTTGATTAATTTGTGGGATTTTATGATTAATTTTGAGATTAAATTTAGGTTTATCTTGATGACCTTGTTATTAAGCAGAGCTTTAATTTATTTTCTGAGAGTTCAGTGTGGGATATGAATCTTTTTTTTTTATAATGAACATTTAAGATTCTTTATCTTTATAAATGAAAATGGACATGTAGACAGGAAATTTTTTGAGGCTAGCATGATTTATCAATTATCTTTTAGAAGGACATTGAAGGGGAGTGTGTGAGTTCTTGGTCTGTTGAAGCTGAACTTAGACACCCACTGAAGCTTATGAGAAAATATAATAGATACTGTGAATTGTTGTTTTGCTTGGTTTCCATGAAATGTACATGTTTTTCAAATACTTCACAAGCAACTGAAGAAATTTGATTGATCTAAAATGCAATTATTAGTTTGACAAAATAATCATAGACACTTAAAATTCTGTCTTCTTAGTTTTCTATTCCAGCTGTTGGTAAGGTGTGTGTTTCTGATGGACTACCTACCTCTTTCTTTTTGTTAGTCTTTGGTCTTTGAGGGTGACTTGATAGCTGCTGCCACCACTGCAGGTGTGGCAGCTCGTGGCTCTGGTTGGCACGGTCCTATCCAGCTCTTTTGGGCCATGTCCTGATGGCAGTGTTGTCTGAAAGGGGGAGATGGTACTGACTGCCTTGCACCCCAGTCCTTTGGCCCTCATCAGGTCTCTGAGGTCAGACCAGTCTGATGTATTACTCTTGATCACTGCTGCTGCTGCCATTTTTTTTCCAGAAGTGTGATAATAGAAATCTAAGGTAAATGTGGATTTAGGTATTCAAAAGCATTTGAATATAGCACTCTGCTTCTAGCCCAGAGATTAAACAGAGGTGTACAAATCACTGTTTCAGGATGTGTATCAGTAGGTATGGACAAATTCTAATGGTGGGGGTAGTATTGGAGGAAAATTTCAAGTTATACATCAGCAGTAGCTAAAGGAATGTGTTTGTGATAGGTAATGGGACAGTGGTTGATAGTGAAGTACTGTTTTATTGAGTTTTAGGGGAAATGACAAATGGTTTAGAAGGAGATTTCTGACTTGACATTTGTAGGATATTAGCACACTTTTGTCAAAGTTTTAGGCAACAAATATGAATGGGTACTTGAGTTCAGCTGCTGAACTTCATTGGAAGGTAGTGAATGTTCATCAACAATATCCACTATCTTCCCTGAGCACTGCTTTACATTTTTGTGGACAGTGGCCCAGTAGCTGAATTAGGGTGCTAGTAAGTCCTAACCTACTGTGTACGTTTGACAGATGTGGTTTTACGTTTGAGTGGTTTAAGATTTGATTTAAAATGTAGGCAGTTTTGAACAAATGGCTGGGGAAGAAATACATCACTGCAGATTTCACCCACCCACCACCTCTTCTCCTTGTGTTTTCCAAACAGCATGTTGCACTAGGTTTGTCTCTTACTGCCTGGAGTTTTCAAAATAGCATGCAGGCAATTGACTGTTAAAATGGAGAAGGAGATGTCTGTATTTGCTCATCTTTTAAGTCTTTAGGAGTAGTCTGCAGGGGGTTTGAAATGCTTGGCCTGTCTTGTGTTGTACTAGATAAAACACTACAGCACTGGTTGTTTACCTGCCTTGAAATGTCTCAGGATGTTGGTAAGAGGTAGGGTGGCAGTGTGAGTTCCATGAGAGGAAGCCATCAGTTCAAGCAGTTGTCACAGGGTTGATTTTGTAGTGGATTGATAATCTGTCCTGATACACTTCGTTCTCGTGCATATGATAAATGCACACTTGTTTGTTCTGTGGGTGCAGCCATGATGTGTATACAAGGAGGTTGGGATTTAACAGGCAAGTTGTTATTGCTAATCAGAACTCTGATAACTAAAATTAATAGTGGGTACAGAGACAAGCAATTAAGGACATTCATCTTCCAAATGAGTTGAAAAGATTCATTGGTAGTTTAAATTTATATACTGAGGGCACTTAAACCATTAAAAAGGGTAATGGGTGCCCTGCAGGCATGTGCTTCAAAGCCATATGTCATTTTGGTACTGGGACAGCAGACTGATAACTTCGCTTTAAGGGAGACTGCTATTCATTTATCAGTAAAATGTTGAAGGAAATGTACTTTTTTTTTTTTTTTTTTTTTTTAANGAAGGAAATGTTATTTTATTTTTATTTTTTTTTTTTTTTTTTTTTGGTAGAGTGATCATAGAAGTGTAATGTTAGTTAAATCAAGATGCAGGATTTATGTTCGAAGTCTTTTTGGCTTTATCATAATAGATGTTAATTAGAAAAGTCTCTCACTGGTAACAGAGGGCACTCGAGTTCGGACATTGAAAAGTATAAATATTTCTGTGACACAAGTATTTCTCTCATGCCTTGCAGTCTTTGACACATGTAGTTATCAAATTAGTATAGGGAACAAAATGTGGTGTTTTTCTTGCTGCTCTTGATACTCTGCTTTATGTTGCCACAGGGTGATGTTGAAACAAGTGTTGTTAATGCATAGATGCATATAAAGTTTTAAGGGTTTAGGGTGCAAGGATTTAGTACAAATTTTGCTTAAGTGTAGAATTATGTTTCTGTCCTGGTGTTGCCCTTGCCAGCTGAAACATTGGCTGACAGGTAATTCTGTGAGTGCCTGGGTACATATCTGGCAATGGGTTCTGGTGATGTAGGATTATCAATTTGGTTTTGTCATTCATTCAAAATGACAAATACTTTTACAGATTTGTGGGAACTATTTGAATTATCCCTAACTGAAGGTGTAATATGATCTCTTGGCACGGAACATACTGTAGAGTTGCTTACGGAATTTAGTGAAAGGAACTTTCTCTTCCCTAGGTATCAACTCTGTGTTGTACAAACTCTGTTATGTGATAACTGAATATGCTGTGTTGGGTGGGTTGAAAACTTTTTAATTCTCCATTTGGTGACATACATGCACTTTTTTTTTTTTTTCTTTTTTCTCTGGCCTTTGAGTTTGACATCATGTGTGTTTTGTAGAGAGGGTAGGAAATGAGCATAGGCTCGAGCTCTTGGTGGTCCTCAATCTCTGTTTCTGCCTCCAGCCCATTCACCTCCTGAGTGCAGTGTGAACTGGTGAGACCCTAGCAGGCCTGGAGGAGTGTTGGCTCTTTGTGCTGTGGTGGTGACTCATCATAAATCTACACTGGAATCTATTGTAATAAGGGGTTTTTGTTTGTTCTCACAGTCCTTGTCCTGTATTCTTTATTTAAAAGGACAGACAACAAAGTCAATACAAATACCCCTGTTATTCCACAAGTGTCTTAGCAAAAGGAACTTCTGTTGTGATGAGTGTTGTTATTTGGATTGATGTGCCTGATTTACTGAGGACAGGGAGAAGAGGATGCAAGAAATATCTCCCCTGGCTCTCAAAAATTGTCTGTAGTTTAGTTATTGGTTCTTGTATAACATTTCTGGGTGAAAAAATACCATCTAAAGAGTGATGAATGCACCGTGTTTTCTCTTTCACTCTCTCCTGCTATTGTCTTTTGTTTTTGTGTAGGAGGAGCAAACTCTAAGGCTACATGCCATGCATAGAGATAACAACTGCTGCAAAATTATATGCATGACATCTGTATTTTCTTGCCTTTAGTCTGTTTTCTTGGACCAGGCTCTTTTGACTCCTTTGTTTCTTCCTTCTCAAGCCTTGATCTTTTTCTATGACTGTCATGCTTTCTTCTCTCTTCTCCCTGCCTATTTAATGGCCTGGAGTTAAGAATGGAATGAAAAACTTAACGAATAAGGCAGGGCAGACATTCCTGTACTGCATGAGAATTCTGTCTTTTTATTTCCTCCCATCATTTACATTCCTTCCATTTTTCTTTCTCTTTAACTTCTCACAGTTTTTGTTCTAAAGTTTTCATATCTGTTGTTTGTGTGACCCTTAAAAAATGTCTTGCTATGTTATGCTAGACTGAGTAAATCAAGATTAGCCAATTCATTCTGCAGCAATTATTTAATTTCTAAGTTATTTAAATTATTTTTTTTCTGACTGTTTTGGGCACAGTATTTATTCTTGTTGCCAGTGTTTGTCCTGCTTATGCTTTCAGTCCATCAGAGTTTTTGATTTTCATCTTTGACCTTTGGACTTGGTCTATTATTTTCAGTTTCTCCTGTGGTTTAGGTAGTATGTTGCTTTTTGACTCTGAGATAGGGTTCACTTGAATTGATTACTTCAGGCTGTGATTTGCTCTGATAGAAGGTGTTCTTGGGGGAAATTGGTTGTGTGGAGTAGGGATGTTTTTTATCACAGAGGGAAACACTGATTGGGTGAGTTGTTTGCAGGTTTTAGCTTTGTAAATACAAGCCTGTTTACTGTAGCACAAGGTTGTGTGGGCACTGGAGTTGTAGTGGGCCCCAGAAAAACACCTCTGCTTGATTCCTGGAAGATTTCTGCTTTTAAATAGACTAATAACAAGTTTCTTCTCTAGGAGGATGCACATTCGATGATGGTCCTGGGCCCTGTGACTACCACCAAGACCTGTATGATGACTTCGACTGGGTGCATGTCAGTGCTCAAGAACCTCACTATTTGCCACCTGAAATGCCCCAAGGTGAGAAACCACTTAGATACTGAAGGATAAGTTTCTTTATAAACCTGGAGCATCATTGAATATGGCCTCAAGGCCATGGTCTGAGATCCTCACTTTAACCTTGGTAATAGAGGTTATAAAAAGGAACAACAGTAATAAACCTAACAATCTTGGTAATTGAGAAGCCTTCTTAGACCAAATAGTCCTTTAAAGCTGGGGTGAATCATAGGAAGGGAAAAAGGAAGACATAATTTCCTCTTTGTTCTTTGAGGAATTCCTGTTGACTTGATGTCAAATTCTGTGTTTTATATGACAGCCAATGTATTGACTCAATTATTTAGGTTGGCACTAGAAGAAATAATGAAAAAAGAGATACACGTAAAAACCCCTTACACTGATTTCTTCTTCTTCCCCCCCCCTCCCCCCCCAACCTCCTATCTGAAGGTAATCAGAAAAGCTTTGATTTATGGAAATATTGCTGTTGTTAATTACTATTTAGGACAGGTAATGAATAACTGAAGAGGCACAGCCTACATGACCTTGCCTGCTCACCTTTGATGAACAGCTTAATCGGTGCTTCCCAGACAGCATGATATGCTGAGAGAATGAAAGCATTTGAAATTCAGCTACATTTTCCAATTAATAATACATTAAGTAATTAATCATGCAGAGGAGGAAAAAAGGTCATGGCTATTTTATTTGTATCTGAAAGGTTTTGTGAAGTGAGGTATGTGTGGAGAAGGAGTGGGAAATGTTGCCACACAGAAGTAACCTCGCCTCTATACCATTCCTTCCCCTGCTTTTTGTGTACTTTTGTTAATTATTAATGGTGGTTGATATGTATAATTTTACTTCTTAACTGGTGCCTAGCTGGTTTCCCCCAGCTTTGGGGTCACTGATATGAGCAGCTGTTATTATACCAAATAACTTGCAAAATAGGTTAATTAGGCAAGACACACACTTTATTTAATGGTCTTGATGCTTCAGTTTTGCGTAAGGAATAGTAATTTTAAAGTCTGAAACATCAACATTTGTGATGGTCTTAAATGAAGTTCAAAACCGTATCTCCCATAGTAAGGCTAAAATTAGTTACTATTCAGTTTATATTTTTCAGAATGTACATGTTTTTTATAGGAGTTGGAGGTATCTGAATTGCAATGGAAGCACCACTTGGGGAAAAATATGGTGTTCTCAGACCTTCAACACACCTTGTATAGGAAGAAGAGCAGTTTGAGGAATTGTGTTTTGAATGAACCTAAATGACAAGATAGCCTCTTTTTTATCCCAAATAATGTACCTGTCATCCTTAGAGAGTTTTCAGAGTTAAATGACACAGTGCTCTTGGGCATGTGATTTCTCTTCAGTTCTATTATAGACATGTTTTTATCTCTGAGCATAGCACATGGATACTTTCAGAGGAAATTTTGTTTTGTTTTTGTTTTCTTTTGCATCTGTTTGCAAAAGTGTGGCAGCTCAGTCAGAATAAAGGAGTTTTTCAGAGTCCAAAAGAGATACAGAAGAAGCTCTTGTTATTTTTTTTCTTTCCCTTGGTTAGAATGCAAGACTTCTTGTATCAAGTTTGGTGTTTGGTGACTGAGATGTAGACTGAAACTAAGCCACTAAAACCAATGTGTTCTGATCTCATGCTTCTTCCCTTAAGAAGTTCAGAGTCTTCAGATTCTGAAGATGCATGCCATAGCTAAGTATTCAAGTTCATTTGTACTTGAAACAGTATGATTTAAAATTAAGTCAAATAAGATATCATGGCTGTAGAATGAATGCTGAATTCTTCTGGTGCATCTGCAGGAAATGGAACAGCAAGAGGTTCAGGCAAAAGCAGAAGGGAAATAACTGTGTGCAGTCATCTGCTGTGCAGTGTTTTAACATTGGTGACCCAGATTACTTTTGAAACTGTAGATATGAAAGCATTCTAGTGCTTATGAAGACCTTACCCACATAGAATAAGATGTGATAATGAAAGTATAGACTAAATTAAACTACTGTAGTTTGCATTTTGAAAAATGCTGTGTCGTATAACCTGTAGAAGCTAGGAATCTTAGGGACCACTTTTTCCTGTTCTGTCGGTGTGCTCTGGTTGACACCTCCTCTACATGGAGACATTTTTTATTTTTTTTTTAGTGTTTAAAGCCCTTGTGCATTTCTTTGGAATACAATTAAATGGGGGCTCCGGGTATGGATTTTTCTCAGGTGGAGCACTGTTTTACCACTGGGATAATAAGATAATACCCTTATAGTGAGCATGCAGCTTTTCAGGCTCTAACTTCACCACATTCACAGAGAAATATTGCAGTTATAGAGGATTATACTCAACTTTTAAATGACAATTTTCAGTTTCAATTTTTTGATACCTTCAGAAAGGCTTGTTTAAAAAAAAAAGTCCAAACAACAAAACTCCTCAAAATAGAGGGCAAGAGAGAATAGAACATATAAAAAATTAGTAAACAGGAAAAACAAAAATCTGACAATTGCTATGATTGCAAGATGCTATGGTAAGTGCTAAATTGACAAGTGCCAATGTTTTACTTTGATTCAAGAAGGGGGTGGTAGTTTAAATCAGTGTTGTGTTTTGGAGAGTGATGATGAGACATAGGAAATTCTAGACCTAATGTCATGTGCTTTAGAGTGCTATGAAAATTTATCCTAATGGAAAACATTATACTAGTGTAGCAATAGTAAATGCTATTTGTAAAGCAAGTGTCATTACCTTTGAGCAATTAATGTGACTTCAGATTTATTTTTTTTTTTTTTAGACTGACCTACATTGTATTTCTCAGGCTGTGAGCAGAGGCAAAACCACTTATCTTCTGTTATGGGAAAAATAAATGTAGTGCATGATGATGAATTTCAAAATAAAGTGAACACCTAAAGCAGCTGCTTGAATACAGCTTTAAATATCAACTTCTAAATTGTCTGAACTGCAGCATACATGATAAAATCTTTGGATTACTTATTTAGACCTGGGAAAATACCCGATTTCCAATATTATCTTTTTGAGAGCACATGAAAGCCGCTGTGCTAGATCAAGCTAAAGATCTGCTGATTTTGAGTGTAGCCATTAGCAGTTGCCTAAGCAAGAAGTTGGGACAAAAACGTGCTGATCTGTGCCCTGACTGTTCTCCTACTTTGCAGCTGTTTGGCATTTATGAATGTTCTCAACTAGAAACAGACTTTACTAATAATAATTATACTACTACTAATAATGCTACTACTAATAATTACTAATAAGTAATATTCTCAAGAAGTCTAAGGTTTTGCCCTGTCACTTTTGTCTTAATGTCTGTGGGCTCCTTGAAGGCTTCTAGTATCTGCTGTGGGCTAAAACAGAGTGCCAGGTTTTGTTATGGAACACGGAAATGCAGCTCTTCCATTTTTTTGACTTGCACATGACTTCTCTTTTAAACGTGTTGGTCTGATGTACAGGAAATGTGCGAAGCTGAGTACTAATGGTCTCCTCCCATCCATTCAGTTTTTAAAAATACATCTTAAATAAAATACAGACTTTTCACTGGACCATCATTCTAGGTCAAATAATCCAAGACTACTGAAATGATCTGTATGTGGAAATGGTTCTGCAACTGTATATTTGCATTTTGTGGGAAGCAGGGCTGGTAAGAAGTGTTGTGTTTTCATAGACATGGTGACAAAAAATGAAGTCCAGATATTTACCCTGTGATCATGGTCTGTCTAAAGACAAACATCTTCTAGATGTTCAAGCAAACTGTTTAGAACTTGTATTATGTTTTCGTGTGTGTTATTTTTACACATTACGCTATATAAGATAGAAATTGGAGAATGCTGTTAAGCTGAAATCCAATTTTGTTTATGGATATTTTCCAGTTATTTAGGGGTTTATTCATTGTGTGTAGATAATTTAATTTTGTAGAAGACAGAGTAAATAGTAGTGCTTTCTTATACCACTTTAGATGTGCAAAGGGGGATTTTATTTATATTAATAGTACATTTACTGATTGTTTTACCCCTAGATAGAGAAGAAATTTTATTTACTCTGTTTGCTTTGCCTGTTAAAAGCAACATTACTCTCAGGGTATGGAAGGTCAGAGCATGAGAGCTTGTAATGGGCTGTGTGATGGGAGCCACTTAATGAAGGGCTTTTTAAATGTAAGGGCTATTACCCTCCTGGTTACAAATGCATTTTGAAGGATATCTAAATTATAGTGGACAATACTGATGTGCTGAGATAGACATCATATTTTTGTTCTCTCAGATGGATAATGTGCCTGGATTGGATGTACACTATTTTTTTAAAAATTGATTTTTTAGAAATTTAAGAAAACTAAATTAACAGCAGTGGGGAAAGTCTTAGTTGCACTTGTTATTTAGAATGACTACTGAAAAACAGATTAAATCTTGGAATGTGTTCCTTAGTATTATAGAGTTTTGCAAATGCCAACTTTGTTGTTACAATGAAAAGTATTGCAGAAATAAGTTTTTCCACTTTACAGAAATTGTATATAACCTTTTATGCTGCCCCATTAAAGAATAAAGCTAAATTCACTACTTTGGGAAAAAAAAAAAAAAAAGGAAAAGAAAAAAACTATCCTGAAAAAAATAAAACATTAACATATTCTGGTTTAGGCTGGTTTTGGGGAAGTCTACACAGCTGTTTCAGAATAGAGAACGTACTGGAGATGGAAGTAAATATGTTGACAAAAAATCTTGGGCTGTACTTTCATGGCAATTTCTTTTTTATGGATTTTAGGTAGAATGTCTGACTGCTTATTACCACATCCTATCATACCCAGAGGCATTCTCATGTTTCTGCCTTCTTCCAGTTTTTTTGATATGCATGTGGCTGTGTACTTGTGTGGAAATAAAAAAAAAGAAAGTATGTAGCATGGGTCAGTTTGTTAACCCAGCTAGTTCACTGTGCATATGTAAAAAGATTTTCTGTGCTTGGGCAGCTGATGAGGACCACATTAGCTGGTGGATTGAGTGGGTACAGGGCTCGTGTAAACCTCTAGGGCACCTGAAAGAAATATGAAAATTACATCCTTAGATTTGCGTGAAACTGAAATGTTCCTGTACAAATAGTGTTGAGTATTTGTTGTGATCTGAAAGGTCAGTTGTGTTCTATTTAAGTTCTGCCTTGTACAGAAAGGAAATAACTTTTGTGTCACCTGCATGACCCAGAATGAATTACAGCACAGGACCAGTGTAAACGTTTATGAAATGTATAACTGAGAGAGGGGGGACAAAAGGTCATGAAATTTGTGTTTTAATATAGATTTCATATGGATGTAGCTCAGGAAGGAAAGCTGTAATGTAAATGTCATATAGATGAGACTTCTGGCCTTTTACTTCACTTAAAACCTGAATTTTTCTCCTATGAAAATGAATCAACCAACCCATGAATAAATTTATGTTATGTGGATGTGTAAGGGTATAGTCAGACAGAAGCTAACTGTGAAGCAGTGTCTAGTGAAAAAAGGTGTGTTTCTTGAGGCATGGAAAGGATTGAGAATTCAGCAGCAGGAGAACCCTCACCATATCCTGGGTTACTGAGCTCTTCTACAGTCATGCTGCTCCACACATGATGTGACAGCTTGCTGGTTTTTTGTGCAAGAGGGTCTCTTTCTAGTTTTCTTTATTTTAATAGATAGGCAAACAAAGTTTACTGATCTGCTGACCAGCTGAGAACTGAATTTTCAATATTTTACTGCTCTATGACTTGTGGTGTTGGTATAAAGATCAGGGAAACTGTGAGCAAGGGAATTTGTTGACTAGTTCATAGATTGGCAAATGCAATCCAGGAATATAATGGTTTTAAAATTTGATAATTGACAGCTTATCTGGGTCACTACATTAAGAAATAAATTACAAAATCTTGGGTCTGTGTTTGGGGCTGCTAAGAAATTCTGATTGTCTTTTCCCCTTTTATATTTTTCTGGGATAGGTTAGATATGTTTTATTTATGGTGGCTGCTTTATTATTATTATTATTATTATTATTATTATTATTATTATTATTATTATAATCTTAAATCTTCATATTCTCCTTAACCCCAAAAGTTAACTGATATTTATTTCCTGTTTAACTTGGTACTTCTTTAATCAGAAGAAAAACATGTTTTCCTGCCTTCCTTGTTCAGTAAGCTTTGTGCCTGCTTTTTTGTCTGTATTTTTTTGTTAGTAGCATCTTGAAGAGAAAGAAAGCTACCTTGTTAGTCCCGTGCAGTTAATGTCTGCCTAAAGAACACATGTAAACATCCTGATCCTATCTTACTCATTCAATACAGTGCACTATCAGTCTATTGACCAATGCCCTGTTGTTCTCAAATACACTTTGTATAAAGTGAGCAATGGAAGGGCACAGGGTAGGATTTATAGGTACTGCATGTGTATCAGTGCTTATTTACATTTTGTTAAAGCATTTTTTCATCAAGAAATTTAGGCATGAGTTTAGTAGAAGTAAAGTTTTTGTAGTAATCGTAAATAACTTTGGCATATGAGTAAGAAGTCTGTTGGGTTGTCATTCATTTACACAGATTTCTGGCTGAATTTATACAAAATTACTTGCCCTTCGAGGCCAGCTACTATACCTACTTATCTACACTGATTTGGTTGGTTTTGCTTTTTCTTTTCCTCTTCTAAGTAATAATATTATTTTGTTCAGCCTTTCCTATTCCACCCAGTGTATAAAATACAGCCTTCAGAGAAACTACTCCTTCTTTTTCCTTGGTCTTTTTTTTTCTTTTTTTTTTTTTTCCTCGTTCAATATTTGAAGTATATTGGGATGTTGTTCTGAATTTGGATTACTAAATTAAAACAAGGGGAAAAATCTGTTATAGATAGTTTCAAATTGTCTTTTTTTTTTTGGACAAATACACCTTTGTCATCTTGGTACCATCAGAGCATTTGTAGCAGCATTCCTGCTTGTGACACAGCCTTCTGTTGCAGATTTTCCAGCTTTTGGTATCTGTATCTCAAGGAGTTCAAATGGTATTGAACGATTCAAATTGTAGTGAACAGGGAGAAATGACCAGCTCTGGTCAACTCTTGCCCCTCTTGATGAGAAGCCTGGGCTGTAAGTGGAAGTGTTTCATTGCTTATATAAAGTCAGCTGATGCTTTGGGGATTGTGAATCACAATAAGAGTCATTACCTGGAACTGTGATTTTGGTAACATTGTGAAGGGGGAACAAAAACCAAAATTATGCTATGCTGGCCTTTCAGAATTGAAGCCAAAACAGGATTGAATATCACCTTTGTTGCCTGGAAGGTGTTACCGTCTATTTGAAGCATTTAGAGGCATTCAGAGTGTGCAAGGCTAGAAGTCCAAAGCACAGCAAGGTGCACTGCTTGTTTGGTTTCTCACAGTTTACCTGCATGGAGAGGAGCAAGCCAGTCCTGCTTTTGAGTAGTGTGCCTGCCTGCTGCGTGTGCCATTGTCCTACCTTCATTTTTACTCTCAGCCTGCTTGTGTGTGTGTGTGTATGTGTATTCTTTTTTTTCTCCTGAAGATAGCAGTTCCTTACCTTCAAATTTTCTAGGTTATTTTGGAGTGCAATGGAAAGTCAGACCCAAGTTAAAGTACTGCTGCTTCTCTTGTGACTTCAGTTGGCTCAGAGCATGGGCAGAGTTTGTGTGCCTCTGCCTACAGAGGCAGGCACAGCGTCAGCGCATCTGGTAACCTTGAACCCTGTTTAGTACCTGCTCATAGAAAAGACAAAAACCAGACAACTAGCGTATGTGAAGCTGTTTTATGTTTGCATGGCTGCTTCAGTTTGCTGTAAATTTAGGTGGCATCCTTCCCTGGCCATCTCTACATCTCTTCCTCTTAGTTTTTAACATTTCTGTAGGTTGCCCTGACTGGAAATGTAATTTCTCTGCTTTCTGCTCCCACTTGCCTGTGTGCAATTTTTAGCAGTAATATAACCACATCTTGACATGTAGGATATGGAGGAGAAGCCAGTTTGGAAGTCGGGGAAAGAAGTAAAATAATTTTACTATTTGGAAGAGGATAAGTTAAAACAGCACCTAGGAACTATTTGGGGAGTAGAGTGAAGAAAAAATACTGTGATGTATGAAAAAAATGGGTGTTCAGGCAAGATGGAAAAAAGCCCTGTGATAGAATGAGTAATGTACCATGATTACTAAAGCAGATTATTATTTCTGAAGCAGTAAACTTCAGAAAGAAATGCCATTTCATGTATTTCTGTGGCTAGGGTGCTGTGGGAACACTTTATGTATGGGTACCTCCCCTTCCCTGGGTTAACTTCTGGCTTTGGCCACAGCAGACATGAAGTCCCTTCATGGAAAAGAAGCTGTGAGCTACTTCAAATTCACTGTAGAGTAGGAGCATTCCCAATCTAGTACAGGATCTGCTATGCAACTGTAAACTAATATCTGAATTACCTACAAATCTATAACCCCTGCAACAAAAGAAGCAATGACTATATAAACAAACAAAAAACTTTAAGTAAGAGGAAATAAAATTCAATAAGCCAAATGATAGCAAAAAAAATGAAAAATCCCAAACAAACAAAAAAACCACTGAAGGGAAGTGATTCTTTAGTTAACATTTTCCATGTACAGTGTCTGAAATAGTCCTGTCTGCTTAAATATTGATTTCTGAGTTCCAACCCTTTTACTGTTCAGCATGTAATTTATGTTCCCTTATGCTTTGGCTGAAGGTCCATGCTGATGCAGCAGTCATTGATGTTTGTTAATAGCGACTGCAAATGTGGTATTAATAAAATTATTATTTTATATAACAGATTTTGAGTTACCTGAGAAGGTTCAAAACTTTCTTAGGTTGTGGTGAGCAAATGCAACAGTTACCATCAGAAAAATGCAAAATATCTAATTTATGAATTTCTATCATTATTTACCATAGATACTTGTTCCGCTTGGTTTTTTGAGCTAGTTAGTAAGGTTTGTTTCATCTTTTTTCTCTCTCTCTTTTTTTTTTTTTTCCCCTTCCTCTTTTATTTTCTTCTCTGTCACTCTCCCCCACACCCAAACCTCTCTGTTGGGATTATTTTTTCCCTTTCCCACCTTGCTTCATAAAAACACTTTGAAAAGGCAAATCTGTCTTATGGGGGTTACACAAATCTCATTTCTGAGCATGTAGGCTGTGAAGAGGCAATTGCTGAGGTGGTGCTTATTAGGGAAGGAGTAGGTGTGTGTCAGGTACAGGAACAGATTCAGTTGTGTCGTTTTGCTCTGCCTTGTATCTGATGCTTGGGTTTGTTTCTGAATCTTGTTTTAATAATTAGCATGTGTAACGTTGCTTCCACACACAGAGTGACATTCAAAGATGTCTTTTAATTTTTGGTCTCATTTCTTCCTGGGTTTGAAAGAGTAACCTTATTTAAATATGTTTTTGAGCAAATTTTAGAATATTTCTAAGAAATTAAATTCATTAAGACCAACTAGAAAAATATTCCTTTTAAAATGCAAAATATTGTTTCATTCGAAAATGTTGCATCTGTCCAAAGGGGAGTGAACTTGTATCAGATTTAAACTGTAGTCACAATTAGCAAGCAGGAAAACTTGCATTAAATCTTACATTTTTGATTTGTTATGCATTTTACGTACTATCTTGCAGAGGAAAAAACAAATTTTCCCCATCACCTCAATAAACTTGGAAAAACACCTGTCCTCTATCAGAATCCTACTTTTATCCAGACCCTCCTAGTCTGGAGAGCTATAATTAAGTAATGCACAGACCTAATAAAAGCTCAAAGGTGGGATTTTTTTTTATTTTTTTTTTGGTGATTTTCTTTCTTCTTTCTTGAGTGAAAGAAGCATTTGATTCATATTTGTTTCAGAGGACATAGCTTTTAAAACTCCTAGTCTATTCTGCAGTATAATCACAGCTTCAGGAAAAAGAAAAGAAGTGCGGCACTTAGAGCTACACTTAAAATGTACAGCGCTGGATTATCCTGAGGTACTCCAGTTAACCTGGTGTCCCTGAGGAGGGAGAGAATACCCTGTTGCTGAGTTAGCAACACTCTCAAACTTCCTTGTGTTTTTCTCTCTTTTCAAAGAACAATTCTAAGGATTTGACAGCTATTTACTCTATTTGGGATCAAACCATTTTTAGCTTTGAAAACCTAGCCTTATATAAACATGAACCAGATGTACTGTACTCTTTTAGAGAAAGTCAACAAACAGTACAAACTAAGCATCTTTCTCGTGCATTTTTTTCTCTTAACTTATTCCCATGAATGATGGGATCAGTAAGCACATAGCATACAAACAGAAGAAGCTGTTGTCATTAATTTTTCCTCCTTGGTATACCTGACATCTGCTAACGTAGCCTTTACCTTCCATCAGCTTCTCCACTGTGTACACCAGGCTTATGTCTGGCTTTGAAATCTCCAGACTTGCAGACTTTCTTGAAGGGAATAAATAAAATATGCAGTTGAATAACACTTGTAGTGACATTAGCAAGTATCCCTTGTACTAGCAGAGTAGAGATGGCTTCCTGTGTCTGCTGGTTACAGTGCATGGGAGCAGGTTGCCTTGGCTCCAGGCTTTGTAGGTGGTCTCTTATCACTTTCTTCCAGACTGGCAGTAAGAGCTCTGCTTTCTAATTAGACTGCAGTTACAGGTAGATATTAAGCCAGTGTAAGTTTCCAATTAGGTTGCAGCTTCACAGGTCACAGTGAGCCAGCCTAATACCTTACTGTTGAGTAAAGGGATTATTCTGCTCATCTTTACTCCCTCTCCTCCCTTGCCTTCATGTTTCAGCTAGCTTCCTTAGCTAGCTGTACTCATCGGAACTCACAGAGAGGTGATACAACTCATTATCCCTCAGAAAAATGTTGCTTTTCTGGATTCATCTGGCTTAGTGAATTGACTTGACTCAAGCATCACAGCCAGCAGCATGAGGGAATAAAGGAGCTGAAAGGACGAGTGGCATAAAAACAAGAGGAGAGGCAGACACAGGGAGTTAGTTGTGAGGTCATGCTGCCTGTAAGCTGTAAACAGCAGTTTTTGTTTTGAATTTTATGATAAATATAATCCTAATTTCTACCCTGTCAGCCCCAAGGTTTTCATTTCACAGTCCTGCTAATGCCTTGGTATTGGATCTTGTCTGAGACCAAGAGAGAGTCTGTTTATTGTATGAGTAGACAATGGATATTCGCCTTCATGTGTAAGGCGAAGAACTTCATGGTTCTCCAAATGTGGAGAACCATGTAAGTAGCTTCTTTGGAGGATTCAGTCAGGTATGTACTCTTGAGTAGGTTGATTGCACATTGTTGGAAAACATTCTCTACTGGAATTCATCAAGTGTATAAGGAAGAGGATGAGGTTACCACCAAGAGAAAAAATGCTGGTCACCTGGGAGCAGGTGACTGCGCAACGAGAACTGCTGTATTAAGCAAATACAGCCAATTCAGCAGAGGTATTTGTATAATGGCTTAAAGAAAACATGGGTAAAAGTGTACAATAAACTTCTTAGATAAAAAAGCCTGATTTCTTCTAGACTAAATAAATTTTGTAACCCAACCAGCTTGACCTAGTATGAAAAACCTCCTTAAAATTAATATTTAAATTTACTTATATTGTATGAAATCCTTATAACTCACAAGGTACACAATTTATTTTGCATATATAATTTATATTTATATAAAATTATATTCATGTAATATTAATGTGGAATTTATATGAAGATTTTGATTAAGGAGTGTGAAAGAAGCAAAGCTGCAAAACATGTACGTAGCTTATGTATAAGAATCAGAGAATAAATCAGTGCAGGTGATTTTGCTGTGAGTGCCTGCTGCAGCCTATCAAGAACAGGAAACAGATGAAGCTCTCTTTATGCAGTTGGTGAAAGCCTCACAGACTCAGAGATGCTATTTTCACAAACAAGGAAGAGCTGTTTGAGTATGGTTAAGGGCAGCGTCAGCTGAAATGGTCATGAGCCTTGAGTTTGAGATTCTGAGGAGTCCCCAGGGCTAGCAGCAGAATTACAGACTTGAATTTTGAAGAGCAGATTTTGACCTCTTCAGAGACTTGCTTTGCAGGTTCCCATTACGAGGTACCCTGAAGGGCAAAGGGGTTCAAGAGAGCTGGTTGATCAAGGACAGCTTCGTGGAGCACAGGGATGGACTGTTGCAGAGAGTTAAATGAGCATGGCAGAATGGCATTATGGATGAACAGAGCCTGTGCACTAAAAGAATTCACAGAGGCAGAAGCAGGGAGAGGCCACTTTGAAGGAGACAGTGCATGGTCATAATAGGGATGGAGTCAGGAAAGCCAAAGCTCATCTGGAATTCAAGCTAGAAAAGGAACTGGAGTACAACAGGAAAGCTTTTCTCCATAGCTACGCTGGCAGCAAGAGAGAGGCTAAGGAGAGTGTATGCCCATTTTTTAGTGAGATTAGGGCCGTGGTGACAAAGGAAAGAGGATGTAGTTGAGGTACCTTCTTTGCTTCAGTTTTCAGAAGTAAGCATTTATTTCCAAATGTTTCAGGCTCTTTGAGAGTGAGACTAGCTGAGGAGATGTGGCCAAAGGATCACTTAACCACTTGGACATTCACTAGTCTGTGGGACCAATTGGAAAGCATCCAGGGGTTGGCAGTTATTGTGAGGTGGCTTTCAAAAGTTCATTGCACTTGTCGGAAGCTTTGCAGGGCTAGGAAAAGACACTCTTAAAATGGATTAGAAAAAGGATACAGGGAACTACAGATCATCATAGAAACATTTTCAAACACATTAAAGGGAAGAAAGAGGCTGGTGAGATCAGCCAGCATGAGTTGGACATGAGGACAAATCATACCTGATGAATCTTAATGCTTTCTGTAGTATGAAGTGACCAAGATTGCATATATTTTGTGTCTATATTTTGGCTTTAGTAGTAGCACAGTTTTTCATAGTTTGCTTTTCTCTGAACTGGTGAGATATGAACTCTGAAAATAGATGATGTGTGCAAAATGAGCTGAACTCCCAGATTCAAGGCTGTGATCAGGGGTGCAAAGTCCTGCTGTTGGTCAGTTTAATGTCCTTAGTGGGCTGGAAGGCAGAGCTGTGTTTGAAGGGTCATGGACAGGTTGGAGAAATAGACTGTCAGGAACTCCATGAAGATTAGCAATGAGAAATGGAAGGTCTTGGCCCTGGGGAGCCCCATACAGTAGTACAGGCTGGGGCCTGTAGTACAGTGAATAATGGCTTTGCAGAACCTGCGAGTCCTGGCGGAGCTTGAACCAGCAATGCATCTTAGCAACGAGAATGACTAACAGCCTCCGGAGGCTGCTGGAGTATACACAGGCAATCCTTCCCTCCTGCTCACCACTGGTGAGACAAATCTGAAGTGATGTGTCTAGTTCTGGGCTCCCCACAATGAGAAAGACATGGGCATGCTGGAATAAATCCAGCAAAAGGCTACCAAGTTGATCAGAGTCTGCATCACAGGACTTTCAAGGAAAGACTGAGAAAGCTATGTATGTTCAGCCTGGAGGAGAGAAGGCTCAGAGGAGACCTAATTTGTGGTCAAGAAATGCCTCATTGGAAGATAGAGGAAAGGTAAAGACGTGCTTTTCTCATGGTGGTGAGATGAGGGGCAGTGGACACAAGTCAGAATATGGAGAATTTTGGTTTCTTCTTTTTAATGAGGGATGAAATCAGAGCAGATGCCCAGAGTCATGATAGGCCTGCTATGTAGTTTAGTCTGATCTGAGCATTGTGTTGGACTGGAATGACCTTTGGAGGTGCCTTCTGACCTGAACCTCTCTGACTTCATGCAAACAGGTATATGAGCATGTTGATTAAGAATTAATGTAAATTAAGGACTAGAAAATTAAGATGATGAAAACTAAATAGGAAGAATAAATTAGTGAGTTGAACAAGATAAAAAATGATGTGTTTTTTTGCCTGCCACAAATTTGTGTTAGGCATTAGTAGTACAGATTTGAAGGAGCTGAGAGTTCTACTCAGGACTAGACACTGCAGTAATCCTTATTCTAGTTGGAATGTATTTGCTTTGGGTGATAATGAACTTTCTTCTCCCACTAATTTGATAATTAGGATACCAAAGGGCAACTGCTGATGTTAAATAGGTAGAACAGGACAATATCCATGCAGAACCTTTTGAATGAAACCCTTGCTTCAAGATTTTTTCAAGTCATTTAAGATGACCTAGGTTTTGTTTTGTTTTGTTTTCTTAAAGACTGTAGATTTTTCCAAATTTTTGTGCTTGTCTTGTTTCAGTGTGAGGTTGTTGATGTGATGTTGTCATTGTATGAGATAGGATTTTTTTTTTTAAGACCAGAAGCTATTCAGAACTTTTGGTTCTTTTAAAAATAATCTGGGAAATATTTTATTTATTATTTTATTATAATATTGGGAAGCAGATATTGACAGGAATGCAATATCAAGGGATTAGTGAGGCTAAAAGGTGGTAACCTAAGTAGATTTTGTTATTTTATGAAGATAGTGTTTTATTCACAGATTATTCTGTTTTGGTATCTGTACTCAGCCATTTATGACTAACTATTTGTGGGATGGCAGGTCAAAAAACAATGATCAAAACGTCTTGGGAGTGACAGGGGATTTTACAACTGTGTACGGATGTAAGTGCAGTTGGAATATAAATTGTTGGTGGGGAGATGTAATTGCATCTGTAGTGAGAATTTCCTGTGTGATGTTGTCTATTTCAAAATCAGATGCTGAGAAATGGGAAATTAGAGAGAATGGAGCAGTCGACAATGTTAAGGATTTGGAAAGTGTCTCTTGTTGAGACTGAAGAGTGAGTGTTGAGTCAGTCTGGAGGAATTTTCAGCTTTTGTGAGAAGGGCCAGAGTGGATGCATGAAGTGAATGTATAATTGGTGATGACTGTTTAACCCAGACACCAAAGACACTGTGTCTAGTGACTGCTAGCGGGAGTATAAAATCTTCTCTGCCCTATTTGAAACATTTATTTCCTCACTGAGGGAAGTTAACATTAAAACAATTTGGATTACTGTAGATTTTTTTTTTTTGTTGCTTGTTTTGTCACAAGCCCTTTTTAGTTTTCAGTGACTGTAATTGGCCTACTTCATATCTTGGTTTTGTAGCTTGTTTATGTATTTATTAGTTTCCACAAATGCAACTGAATAAAAGAACTATTCAGTCAGAAGTGGAGAAGTGATTGCATGGATGTGTGTTATGAAGGTGCAAAATGAGTAATGAGCTGGAATACAAACCCCTGAAGGCAGCTAGACCTGTCTCTTGTGAAGAATGTAGTTTATTCAGCCAATAAGTTGCTCAGTGGATTTATTTACTTATTAGTTTTTATATTTTCAGAGTATGGCAGCATTTTCAAGTTGGTACCATGGATTGCCAGAATTTTCAGATTTGTAAATTGGAAAATTGTTGTGTGGTCAAGAGTTCAACACCATCTCCCTAGATCAGCATCACCCCTTACCAGCCCAGAGCTCCTCTAGTCTGTTAACCTGTCCTTCCCATCTTCTAAAACCAACTAGCTACCTTCTCCACATTCTTCCTCCAGTCCCTTGAGACTGGTTCCCTTTGCTCCAAGCCTCATCCAGGTCTGAGACCTCAGGGGCTGATCCCACCTGCTCTGTGCACCATCAAGCAGGTCTGAAGAGTGGAGTTGGGACCCGGAGCCATGGCTCCAGGTGGTCACTTTTGAAACCATACACATCTTGGAACTTTATTCTTCTTTCACCTCTCTTTCTCCTTGATCCAGTGTAGGTGGATCTGTTGATCCATTGCAGGTGTGATCGCCAGATGTGAGAGGTCACAGCACTGCTGGAGCATCATATGAGTGCCTCCTTGAGAGACCTGCATTATTTGTATATTGTTACCTATTTTTAATATAGCATTCATATATTTAAAGAAGGCTTTGATAATATTTTCATAGATAAAGATCAGATACAAAGCTGCCCAAGCTGTACCTTCAGCTTCTTGGTTGTGGAACTTCATGTACTCTTTAAAGCTTGTTTTACAGGTAGCAATATTTTACAATTTTATCCTTATAAGATAGAGGAGCAAGAGAATGTTTTCTTTGTCATCATGACAGCTGTGGCAGGTATGTAATTAGTGAACAGGCCCTTGCTAAGTCAGGGACTTGAACAGATACCTCAGGTAGGTTTTCTGACTACAGCAAATTGGTTACAAGATGAAAGTGAAAATTCAACAAGTGAAAATTAGTAATTAATCAATGTTTCATGACTAAATCAGAAACAGTGGTGTTGTGGGGGGGCAGCACAACCCAACACTGCATTCAGTGTGTTCTGCTTAACTTTAGCTCCAAGTCCCCTTACGAAAAGATGGGAAGCCGTATTCTTTCAGCTCTTTGCTGTTTTCCTATTGACTTCTGAGAAGGCAACAGGGGAAAAAAAAATCTTTGCTGCTCTTTTTTGAGTCATGTGCTGTTTCTGGATTGCTTGCAGACTTTAGTTGAGTTTGCTGCTAGAAAAAACTGCTGCTAAAAGAAAATTTCAAATATATCTGACTTAAATAGATGAACATTTATCTTCCATGTGCTTTGATAGCTTCTCCTAAAACATTTCCTGTTAACAAAGATATTTGCATGTAAATGTTTATCTCTTGCATTCCATCTGCTCCATCTCTTTCATCCTTAACTCAAATCCTAATTATGATAGCATTTATGATTTTTCCCCAAGGAAACTGTGGTATCACTTTTATAGGATCTGACATTTCTACAGGAATATTTGAAAAAGGTAAATTAGAAATTTTACTTGATTCTTTTGTTAATAGAAATTTGATCTGTACAGGGAATCAAATTTCATGGTTAAGAGTGTAAAAGGGGAAACCACAAAGTACTTTTCACCTTTTCTCCAGTTCAGCAAAACACTATTGATTGAGTTGTAACAATTGATGCTTGCCCTAATGTATAGGTACTGAGTTTAACAGATAAATTATGTTTATTTACTATAATTCTCAATGTTGTTCAAGTGTGGAGTAGGTTATATTATTTTTTATTTTATTCAGGTGTCCCATATTTACCTTTACTTCAACAGTTAAAGCAGAAAAAAAACATTTCTTCTAAAAATAATGAAGACAGTATCTTGGAGTAAATTAATTTATGCCTGCTGGAATATTTGGAAAGTAAAACTTATAATATTCTTGGAATATCCTGAAAATTCTTCACTGATGATTTGCCTAAAGGTTTTCATAATTTACCTACCCACAGTCCAGTAGATAAGCACTCAGGATACTGCAACGTTTGCAGAAGGGATCATTATAGAACATAATTCACTGTCTTAGTCCAGTTGCAGATGGACGGTTATGAAAACAACACCTGTTGTATGGAAACAACCAGCTGCTTTGGGGGTGTGGAAAGTACCACATCCCCATCACCTTTTCGTCTTCCTTCTCTGGAGGCTCAGTATGACTTATTAGAAATGTGCTGAAATCAATTGAGAAAACTGACTTAAAGGAAAAAAACCCAAAACATGTCAGCTGAAAATGAGACCTGTTGTCCTTCCATCCCTTCATCCAAATAGAAACTGTAAATGTGGGACTACAGACTCTGTCTCCTGATTTGCTTCTCTTTAAAATTCTATGATTATGCATTTACCAAGAAAAAGAAAATCCAGTATTAATATAAAACTGAAAGTTGTAATCAAGGAGGTTTATTGACAAAAGTTTAAGATTGCAAGTGAAGGGACTGAATGTTTAAATTATTTGGCAGGTTTCATAAATATTTCATTATTTTGTCTAAATATTCATATTTTAAAGTCAAGTCTGAGAAATAAAAGCATGATCTAATCTAAAATGCAAGTATTTTTAAATGTGGACTACAAAACCAGTCTGCTCTTAGATAATTTAAAAAATATTATGGAATGTTTCGTGCTAAATGTAAACCTAATGTTGCTTTTAATTCATCACTTACCACAGCAAAGTCTTTGTTCTGCAATATCATCAGCATATTAGTTCCCTGTAAGATCTAAACCACTATAGATCTTGGAAAAACAAACTTTGATCAAAGATCTGAACTTGAAATACATGTGTAAGTTCTGTCCTTAGACTTGATAGGACAGTGAACAGTTTTTTTGTGTTAAATAGGAAAGTTAATTTTAGTGTTTTTAAAAATCTGCAGTAATTTGCACGCTTCCCTAGTGCCTTTGTACTTGATTGAAATTTATGGTAGAAAGGAAAATTGCACATAATGATATTTGTCTTTGACCTTATATGTTAATTAGAACTAGAGATAGTTACTGTTTTATTTCATTGCCTAAAATGATGGAAAACATTGATTGTGTACTTTGTCATTTCATAGCCATCCCTTCCAGTTTTTGCTCTGACTTATTTCCATCCCTCTTCTACTCTCCTGAAGTGCTTTTAGCTACCCTTGTGTAGATAGGCACAAGGTCATAAAATAAAAATACATCTGAAGCTGCAGCCACAAGACTTTGGTGTTTCACAATCAGTTTGTTTGCTTACATTAATACATATGCACAAGATCCTAAGGATTCTGCTATTTCTTTCATTTCTGTCCCTCCCTCAAGTACCTTCCTATGTGCTAAATGAGACTAAGTGATGTGCTAAGGAAGCCTGAGGCAAAAGATCTAGCATTTTTCATACATATTTTCACTGCTTATCAAAAAAAAAAAAAAAAAAAAAAAAAAAAAAATTAATGACTCGAGTTTTAATCTTCTCTCAATTTGATGAGATGCGAGCTGTTTGCAGAATTCTTAATTGACCTTTGAAATATAATCAAGGAGTTAGTTACTAAATTAATTCTTCTGAAAAAAAGTCCTGAAGACTAAACCCTTCTAGAGTAGGTTGGTATGTTGGAACACAATGTAAACAAGGAGTATGTAAAATTACCTAGGGTTTGCAGGATGATTTGTTTGCTTGTTTACAGAAGGCTGACTTAACATATAACATTTAGGGTATTGTTCTCATTGCTTTACAAGCTAGAGGAGTTACCAATGCCAAAGTAAATGGCAAAATTTAGGTCAGATGTGTTTGATTTGGAATTTGAGGTTCTATCACAATGAGGGAGAAGATATAGTGAATGGCTTTGACTCATTTTGTTAGGATAAAATTGGTGTGATTAATGCCTAGTTATTGATGCTTTGAGCTTCATAAAATGACAGCCAGCCTTCTACTTCTGAAGGAAATGAAAAGCTATATATCACCAATGAGAATAATTAGATGTTTTTACGGAAAACTAATATTTTAAGGATTCCTTTGCCCGTGTTTTATCTTGACAACCTACTTAAATACACACTTCTTACAGAATGCTTCAGTTTTGCCTGCGAGCTTGCTTTTATCCAGTAGACTCTGTAGCTGACACTAGCACAATGACACTTTAAATCTGACCAAATGTACAGTCTTGCACATCAGAACTAGGAAATTGGGGAATCTTCTCATTATATTTAAATGCCTACAGAGAGAGTGTAATGAAGACTGAGCCAAGCTTTTTATCAGCAGTCCAGTGACAGGACAGAAGCCAATGGGCACAAACTGAAACAAGAGGGATTCCTCCTGAACATCTGGATACACTGCTTTACTGTGTGGGTACCTGAGCACTAGCGCAGGTTGCTCAGGGAAGTTTTGAGGTCTCTGTCCTCAGAGATACTCATAAAATACTGGACACATTGTAATGGGCAAACACCTCTAGATGACCCTGCTTGAGCAGGAAGTTTGAACTAGATGACCTCCAGATGAACCAGATGACCTTCCAACCTCAACATTTTATTTTTCTGTGAAATCTTTGAATTTTGTTTTCTTATTTTCTGCTTCTGAACAGCAAGAAAAAGGAGCTTTCCAGCTCTGAAAGTATTGTCCATCTCTTTAATTGTTGCGTTCCTTACATATGAAAGCAGATTTGATTTTGTCTACAGTTCTATTGGGAACAAACTGGTGGTTCATTGGAAAAACATATTTCCTTTTCAAATGTTGCACAGCTGTTATAATATGTTACTTGTTCCATCTGATACTGGCACTGGAACTCAGAGTAAGTTTAACTTTGGCACAACATTTTCATCTCATGCCCCTTTTTTTTTTTTTTTTTTCTGATGGATTTCTCATGTTGTCACTATTAGTTTATATACAGTTTCCTGGGGCAACTAAGACATTTTTATTACTGTTATGGCTTTTCATTATATTGAAAATTGTGCAAATAAATGGCATGCATGTCAATGTTAGAGATTTATGAGAGATAGAGAGGAGTCAAGTGTAGATTTGTTCAAATTTAATTCAAACATTGCCTAAGTTTGTTTTTATAATCAAAATATAGCTGTAAAATAAATAATTTTTAAAGATTCAATCTACTTGGAGATACTACAAGTTTGTAAAATTGCAGAAGGTACTTATAATTTCAACGTTTCTCAAATCTGAGGTTTATGACTTGCCATATGGTATTAAGTGTGTGCATAAATTGCAGTGCATTGTACGATATAGCATTGAACTAGCACGATATAGTAATTTGAAATCTTTAAGCACTCTATTAAGGGATAGAGATTTTAGAGGTTTTTTGCTATCCATAAGAAGAGAGCATAATTAAAGGAGGTGCAAACCCACATTTATAAGCTATATGGCACATCTGGCAGCTTGTGTGAAGATAATATGTTTGTTTGGTGGTGGGAATGCCTGCAATTTTATCTGCCAATCTGACACAGT
>VWZN01001597.1:156456-172399 GCA_013396955.1 Regulus satrapa | reverse complement strand
TTTCAGGCAAATCATACCCATTCTTCCTAGCAACTACCAGATGAAATGCAGCACAGAACTCGTCCAATGTCAGTGCACCATCTTTATCAAAATCTGACAGTTCCCTAAGAAGGAAAACTTAGTGTAAATAAAATTTCTAAAGGTTATTTTATTTCCAAAAGACAGGCTTCCATTTTTCTTGGAAGAGCAAAGTTTATCATGCACTTTGTCCTACTAAACACTTCATTTTAGCACTATATGCTTTAGTCTTCAAGATTATAAGCCTTCATTAATAACAGCTTACAGCTCATTAAAAGTCACTTCTATCTCTCACAGTTTTTAACCCATTTAAAGACAGTACTACACAACATTGTTGACCTCAGATTTTTGGCAGAATATACCACTGAAATTATAGTGCTGAGGCAACATGATTTATTTTAAACAGGAAAATACCTGAAAGACAAATCATTACACTGAAAGAAAGATAGCACCTGCCAAGGTAAGTCATTTAATGACAGCATGCAGTGATGCAGTACAAATTCCAGAGCACAATGAAATAGAAGATTTGCACAAACTCAACCCTGAATTTGTCATCATGTACCACTAACTGTATTTAAAAAATGTGGATGTGTACATTTCATTTAAATTTACTTAGACATAAATGAATAAATAAATATAGATAAGGAATTCTTTACATTTAAATGCATTTTTAACAGTAAAAACCTCAAATAAATTGCCTCTGAAGAGTTTGATATTCTCTCAAAGTGCTTTGTAAATAGCATCAGCCCAGACCCATTAAAACCCACTAAAGTAACACTGCCACAGATACGAGCAGGACTGAACATACATACAGAGTAGTAGTGAAGTTTTTCTTAACACTTTCTAGTAAGTAATTATTAGATGTCTACCAGATAGCTGTAATCTTTCTAAACACGTATAAATCAATATTTATGTTTAGAAATCATCACACTTACCAAATATGAGAAAGTTCAAGAATAGGTAGTTTTGACTTAGTGAAAAATTCTTTAGCTGCAGATCCTGAAAAATTGCGACAATCATTTTTAATATTTAATGCAAGTGAAATCATTAGAAAACTCAGACCAACTGTAAAGGTGATAAGCTATTCAGCAAAGGTTCCAGGAAAAATGGCACTAACTACTAGGGTTAAATGAAGGAAAAAGGCAAATTAGTTTCTAGTCTTTCTTAAATTAATCTGAACTATATTAGAATATTATCAGCAAAACGCAGAACTTCCTTCAAAATGCAAGCCTAAGTATAAAATAAAGTCTTTGTAACAGAACTGATGCACCCACAATTATATTTTGTAAAGAGTAACTTACCTGGTATAAATCCATTTAGATCAGGTTGAATGGTTTTAAACTGATTAATATAATACTGCCTTTGTTCATCAGTTATTTTCCAGGGGTCATCATAACTACTTGATTGCCTACGAATTTCATTTGCTGTTGTAGCTGATGCTACAGTTCGTACTGTTGTCTGGTCCTGAAATGAAATATTTTTCCTCAGTATTATCTACCTAAAATGCATCTATGAATTCTCAACTTCTTGCCTTCAAAATATGAAGCATAGTTACAACTCACAGTAGTTTAAAAACTGGAAACCATCGGCAGATGGCACCTCCAGGATAATGACAGGGTATTTTTGCACACTGATACAATATGGAATGACTGCAGGTATGTAAGCAGAAAAAAAAAAAAAGTATGGCACATATGCATAAAAAGCTAAATACAAATGTTTTAAACTCATAATTGTTGACATTTTAAAAATAGTAGCTTTCATTATTATTCAAAATTAAGGCAACTCAGCAGAACAAGTATCTGTTGGGCAAATAGCACTGAATAGACTACAGCACAGATACACAGCAAACATCTGCAATGAAAATTATGAAGAAAAAAAAAATCCAAGGATTGCAACATCAATCTGAATGAGGCAAATCAAATACCAATAAAGTGTCACACCTGGACAGAAGCAGGATGCATGGCTAAAAGAGCACTGGTTGGTGGGGTATCTGCAAAACTGACCCAATTTTCTTGATGGGGTGGTGGTGAATGGCCAGACCATATGGGATCACTAGAAGTAGATGAGCCTGAAATCAGAAGAAACATTTCCTTTTCAAAAGGCAACCTTGAAAACTGAGAAAGAACTGTGGATATGGAAATATCTCCTGTCAGGGAGATATACTACAGAACGATGAAAAAAATGAAAACCAAAGTGCACCAAAGTGACAAAGTTCACCTCCTGACATCTCATTCCTGTAGATTTTTACCTTATGTTAGCTTCAATCTGCACTAAGAAGAGAGAACTGAGGAATGAGCTTATTGCAACACATGTAAAATCTAAATTGGATTTTACCCATTTAATGGGTTTTGAATGAGTCATAAACACTCCACATTCTCATTTAATTTAAAGAAGCAACACTCGTATGGACAAATACTATTTAAAAGCAGCATATGACATTAAGATTCAAATTCACTATAATTTTTTTTTTTTTTACCTTTTAGTTTGCCATTCAAAGAACAATGTCTTGGGAATTCCTTTTAAGAATCAGCGGTTTTGGCACAGACAATCCTTTTCCTGTACGTAATTTCTACACTAACTTAACTCAGTTGCTTAAAAACAGGCCAAGAACAATAAAAAGCACCTATAGAGAATGCTAATAATCTGCTATCTATTAACTATCTGGAACAGCTGAGATTCACCCAATGCCCTGCTCTAATTTACTTCCATTGGAAGAACTCCCAATGTTCAATATCTTAATATTAAAATAACAATAAAGCAACTACAGAAAGATATGGCCATCCACTGCTCCACATACAAAACCACCAAAATTCTGTGAAATTGCAGTTGCAAATTAAACATTTAAGGAACTCAGACCAGAGAGAAAACAAACCATTTAAAACAAGTCCAGAAGAATCCCAGGATCCATTCTACTCCTTGATTCCTGAAAGAAATGCTGAACTCCTCAAGTCTAAACAACACTTGTGAAACTGATGAATCTACTCTTCTTGCACAACTAAATGCTTTATCTTGAAATATGCCAAATAAAGTCATACTCGGATAAGAATTTTTGCCTTGCATGAAGAAACAGACTTTGTTTTAAAAGACAAGTCAGGTTCTTTGAGTTTCTGTAAACCCTTCACACAACAAGATATAGGACACTGATGATATAAATTTAATCCTGCTAGTAAGATTTCATTTCAAGCAATAAACACCAAGGATTTCTTGTCATGATGCTGACTACAAAAACCTGCCACAAGTACAGAGGTAATCGATTTATGAAGCTGACAAACACCAACAATTTAGGATTCTTGAAGGATTTATGACACTACACTGCAGTAAACAGAATGAAGGAAATCTGAAATCTGAGAGGTGCATTGAGGACTAACATCTTAAGTGACAGAATAATTGCTAGTATACAATACTGCTATCTAATACCTGGCAACATGCAATTACTCTTTCATTTCATAAACAAAAAATAATAAGAAAAATGCATAGAACTGGTTTATCTTTGCTCTTTTCCTACATACAGTAGTCATAATTGTGCAGAACACATTTAATCTTGCATTACACTGAATAAAAAGTAGTATTTCCAGAAGGAGAATTTAATAACATTATTTTTTTGTACAGGATTTTTTTCTTTCAAAGTTAGCTTTAATATGATGAAAAGGCACTATTAACTCCTCATTTTGCCTGAAATTCATCCTCCACTTTTAGAAGCTCCTTATATGGCCTGGAGCTTCTAGAGACTTTATCCAAAAGTGCTGAGAATAAAGGTAAGGAATCTGACAATGCTTTATTTGCTTCTTCCTCAGTAGTTCACCTAACTTTCAAACACTAGAAAGAAACTCAAGAGAAAAGCTCAGTCTCTCTCCACCTTGTCTCCTTCAGGACTAACAGACAGAGGCAGACAAGCAAGACCTTCCCATCAGCCCTTTTGATATGCAACACTCAAATTTTATGTTTGATAACACTGACCTTTCCCCTCTCTGCCTCTCAGACACTATTACCATTAACCATACACATGTTCACTTCTCCTTTACTTCTCTCAACAAGTGATCTTGGTACAATTCAATTCATACCCCACTTAGCACAGCATCTGTTCCAAAGCAGTACTTTGATAGCAATGGAAATGCCAGTAGCACCAAACTTTGATACCTTCAGAGTACTTTACAGGTATTGCTGTAAAGAGAAAGAACCAATTCCTTTCTCCCCTGTTCAAATCATACCAGCAATAATATTATTGCTTTTCCATACTTGTTATTTGCTCTCCAGTGCAATGTTTTAGCACACAGGATGGGACGGCTGGAGAACACTGGAGAAAGATTACGAGTAACCATGAAGACCTGGTTCTACACACATACTCAGGGACTGCCACCAGCCAACAACTTAATTTGACAAGCCCAAATCAACAACAGAGAGGTGGAAGAGAAATTGGGAGAAAACTGTGTCACGGAGAAGACTCAAAACCCTCTGTCTATTTTTATTTTTTGATTTGTAACCCAATGAAGAAAACCTTCAGCGGTCTCTGTGCATCTTCATCACTGAAAGCACCTGCAACAGCACTTTAAATGGAGAATAGGCCTAAGACAAATTATCAGATTGGAACAAGCTGGTGAAATCTAATGCTCTATGTTTAGTACAAAGACGTAACAAATTCCTGTAGCTGTTCTATATCCTCCTCTAGCTTGAATATCTTACTAACACATTGATAACTTACGGAAAATTATCTCATTTCCTGTGGAATAAAAGCGACCCCCTCTACTTTGATATATAAATGGAAATGTAAGAAATGTTCTATCTTGTTAACACATACTTTTCAATAACTAGACAAATACGGGTTTACTAGAATTTAATTTTCAACTAACTCTGTAAACTAAGAGCTTTCCTTATCATCAATCTGTGGTGAAACAAAACCAGAAGCTGAATATAATCCTGACAATAAGATAAAATGTTGGAGAGCTCTCATGCCCAGGTAAGAATATTCCACAGCTTGAAACAAGGCCAATTATCATCAGTTACTGAAGCATTAACTAGGGGAGAGAGGACTTTTTCAGTCCCCTGCAAGCTCAATAAATATCTTAGGGCCCTAAGGAAGTGTTCACAAACCACTACAAAAATCCCTCCCAAAGAGAAAAGAAAAGTGTGGCTTAGGGCTGCAATTTCTCATACATACTCAGCTATCAACACAAAACTGACGTCATGCCAAAAAAAGCTAACAGATATCCTAGGACAGAAGATCTCAGATTTTTAAAAACTTGTTTTAGATCATTATTTTGATACTAACAACATAAATATTCTGCTTTGCTTCCGGTCCCAACAGACCACAAGGTAATAAACAATTTTCACGTTCTGACATGCCACTCAACTATCATTTGAATTAGGAAAGGGCTCTTCCTCACGTTTGTCAATTCAGCAATATTCTAGCAGCTGGAGCTGTAGTGCAAAATGAGATGAAAAGGTAAAAGTATGGACTATTCATTTTTATAACTGTACTCATTTATTACTACTCTCTTATAACCGTAAGAACAGGAAGCTCACATCTCAATATACAATTTTGCTTCCTATAAGGTGTCCAGTCATACACTGGATTATTCTGTGAAGACTTTTCCAGACTGGAGATGTAAGGCAGAGCAAGGACATAAAGCTGTTAAAAAGTCATGATCTTATCTTAAACTGCTAATTCAAAGGCACCTGAAAGACTTGAGAGACTCCAGTTTTAGCAGACCTGACTGACATTTCAGGATGAGACCTGAGCTAACTATAAATAGTCTACCCAGGTAATCAATGTCTGTCACTGAATTTGAGTTCCTAACATTAAAGGAAAATAAATGTATCCTTTGGGACATTCTTTACAGATATTCTTGAAGAGAGATGGTAACAAGCCTTGGCTTCTGATTTCATATTTGCAAGCACACTGAGCTACTGTGATAGTGCCTCACAAACCAGTGGTATGCGGATGAAGCAGTAGCACTATCCTAAATGAATTACTGGACAACAGTGTGACAAAAAATTGTAAAGTCCAAATTCTTTTGCTCTGTTGACATGAGAATAGGTTTTCTTCCTTTTCTTCCAAGAAATCAATAACTACAGCTATAACTTATGCTTTAGATTTCTGATGCAAGACAACGTATAAGATTTTTTAAACCAACCAATTGAGTAATATAATAATTATTCTACAGCCCAATTCAATAGAGAAAGTACTGTTTAACTTTGTTCATAGTGGGAGTATGAGGATGCAATGGAACATTTGCTATGCATAAGTCAGAATCTTCCTGTTTAAATGCATCTTTCTCCAATAAAAAATGTAAGAATTTATTTTTGCCCGTCTGGTTTAAGCAACATGCTTTTCATTATCTGACCAACTAGAAACCTCTTCAGACTTGAGGTTCCATGATTACAGTTGGCAACCTCATTATATGAAATAATTTTTGAGAATAAAGTGAAATACAAGCAGACAGACCTGGGTTCTCATTTTGCTTGGATCACAAGTGAAATGACACAGCCCTACTGAAACTATAACACTTCACCTGGTTTCTCAAAAACATCTTGCACTAGAATCAAGATGAGCTTATAGTACAGACCAGCAGTCTATCAGGCTCTATTTAAATGTCATGAGGACAGAATTTTTCTATAAATTATCTGTAAATTATCTATAAACACTGTCCTTAAAATGTACAATGGAGGGGGGAGGGAAGCCATGAACTCCTACAACAGCTGAAATCCAAAGCAATAATCATCTGCAGTGCAAAAGGATCATCCACAGTAAATTAGGCTGACAATTTTTCTTAAAGTAATATATGAAAAACCATTTTATCTTTAGCAGAACAGACAATACTAATATAATAGCATCTTCAATTTGCTTTAGATAAACTATGTATGTGTTCTAGTATGGAATATAAAATCAGTGAAAACTGAGTTCGTTTGGAAATATGCTTGGACACTTTCTGAAAAATTTACCCATTAAACATCACAGGGAAACTATTCCTACACTGAAATATTAACATGGTATTACAACTTTATTTTTAAGATGACAATATTGAACTCCTCAATACTAGGAAGAGTTTGCATACTGTCCTGGAGTGTATGACTTTTTAAGTTAAAAAAATTCACAAGTTAGAAATCAGACATATTTGTATTTCAGCTTTAAAGAAACACAAATCAACTGAACTACAGGAGAAAAAATGCTGAAAAATTGAGTGCTGACAGTGCTTGGACTGAACCCTTAGAAGGGATTATATAAGCCATGAACAGAGTTGGTTTTTTTTAATTTTAAATTGACTTACTAGCAAACAACCTTTACAACACTGGCACAAACCCCTGCACATAACCCACTTCACTCCTAAAGTTTTCTATTCTTATCCAGTCCATTCTAATAGAATCCCCATTTCTCAATGTATGCTTAGAATTACAGAATGATAATGACTGAAAGATAACAGACCAATTTTGGAATATCATAACTGAAATAAACCAAGCAATCACAGTTCAGTCTCAAACTACAGCCTACAAAATGCAACATATTATTTAGCAGTACCATCAAAATCAAAACCTGAATTGTAATTGCTCCCACATTTATTAAGGCTATCAGGTATCAGAATAGAAAACAGAACTTTCAAAAGTAAGACATATTAAGGGACAAGCTTTTAAATCTGAATACAGTGATACAATAACAGGGAGGGTCTTCATGTTAAATGAAGAACATTTAAGGATGAAAAGCTTCACTGAAACAAGTGGTTATACCTTGACAGATTGGAAACGCAGAAGCTTCAGTTGTTTACATAAACTTTAAAGAAATCAAGTGAATTGTTCTGGCAATTCAGCTAATCTACCAGAAATATAATTCAAGCAAACAATATATATTATCTGCTGCTTTCCTCGGATGTCCCCCCATTTTTAGGTATACTGACAGCTTCTGCGCAATTTCAACAAGATTATCAGTTTTACTTTTTAAAAACTTTCCACTGGAAAACTTAAACACTCTCTCTCCCTCCCTCCAAACCCTTAGCATTTTCCACGTAACACTAATAAATGGACCTGCCATTCGCAAGACCACAGATTCTACAGTGCTGCTATCAACACAGACACTTGAATCTGCAAGAAAATTTCCAGGACTGGAAAACACAACGATGAACTGCCCTAAGCTCATTTATTATACCTATTTAAGAATTCCACGACTTTGGGTTAGCGCTGAAGCATAAAAGACATTTATACCTGGTTGTACTTCACTAAATGGAGCCCAAAAAGGCCCAGGTCGCTCATTGTTCCCTCCGCTGGGATGGCGGTTGTGCTTCCTCCATGAATGTGGAGAGGTTGGTGGGGATTGCTGTGGTGAAACAACTGGAGATGTGGACTCCTAATAAAACAAAGCAATCTTTTAAGTTGTTTACTACATAACTAAATACATTAAAGCCTATCTAAAACCATTATTTCTAGAAACAACCATCACTGCAGTTACACTCTCATTTAGAGAGTGAAAATTTTAGTAGTTACTAAAATGAGGGAACAGGAGAAGTTAGGTACAGTATAACTAGAACTAGGACTGAACACATGTACATCAAACAATGTAATCTAATATATTTTTAACTTGGCATTCTTAAAACAACAGCAATGCTGAGTTAAGTGACTTAGCTACAAAGGAACCTAAGTTAAAAGACTCACTTTCACTTGTGATAAAAGTTACATTTGAAACCAGGTCTCAAAAGAAATACTTACTCTGCAATTCATTGAGATACCAAATGTTAAACAAATGATTCACAGTTATTTACTTTCATTTAAAACAAACCAGAATTAAGGATTGGTGAAAAAAAATTTCACCAAATAGGAGATTTGTTTTTTTAATATGCAAAAGCACAGATGCCATTTTTTAAAAAGAATTATGTCAGCTAGGATATAACTCTCTGCTGTACAAGGTAATGTTGCTATGATGCTAAGACTCACACTTCTCTTTAATCCCATACTGTACTATATTCTTTTTGAACAGGTGAAAATAAAGAGAATCACATGTGCAATTTCTACATGGAATCAGTTCTCATAAGACATTCAGATTATCACTTTATTTCACTTCAAATAAAATACTAAGGAAAAATAATTTATATTGTGCAAAGTATTTATGTAGTAAAAAGTAATTTCTTCCCTATGTCATTATCTTTTGAAACTGTTTGCCAGTTAGGTCTCACAATTTGAACTGAACTGTATTAGTGAAAACAAGAAAGCAAATCCTGAACTCCAAATATCCTGAAAAGTAATAACAAAGACAAAAAACCTCAAAATCTGTTTCAGCAGTAGACAGAAAGTTTGGTACTCTACATAAACAGGTGGCAACATATCAAGTACCAACAGACAGACAGAATGTAGGTTTCCCCAAAATTACCCAAATGGATTTACTTTGCCTAATACTTAAAAATCATTAAGCTTTTTAAACAATATTACACCTATGAAAGTCTAAAAGTCTTTTAAAAAGTAAGAAAGTGCCATTAACAAGCTTTTCTTCAAGCAGGGTATATTCTAAAAATAATAACAAAAAAGCTTTAGAGCCACAATGACTATTAATTTACAATGTGTTGATGTGAACTTCTGCATTTTTTTGGCCCTCTGATTTTCCTGTTCCTTGTGAAGTGAAACCACCTTGGTTGATTCTGCAGATGAGGTATTTTCTGGTAGTTCTGACTGAGTCAGATTTCCTCAACCAAACTCCTAGGCCACAAGATTTCAAACTTTCCATTCCAAGTATTTAATTCATGTTCACACACACTGGCAAAGAGTTTTACAAAATGGCTGGGAGCAATTTTGTAAGCCGGGTGATCAGCTGACTGCACAGTCTGCATTACTCTTCCTCTACAGTACCTCCATCAACTCAAGATACTTTTTTTTGTTGCAGCTACATGCCTTTCTGAAAGTTGCTTGAAGACTTCTTGCTGCCTTTAGTTGACAGATTTATTTTCAACGGCAGGACATTCTTATCCTCACCAGTACATGGGGACAAGAGGGGAAGGAGTCAGGTTTCCGCAGTGCCACTTGCAGACTGGAAGACGGAACTGAAGTTGAATGGCTACTGTGCTTAGTTAGCACTGTGCAACAGGTCATAGGAAAACCATGACACTGCATTACTTAAATCGATGAAAAGCTTCCTCTTCCATTGGTTTTTATACAAGCCATCTTTTATCGAATAAGATTTGAAGGGTGTTTGAATTTTTTAGACAAAACATCAAGGAGTAAACATAGAGAAAGCTATGCTTGGACACAGATGTCATGCCTTGAATCCAGTACTCCTACAAATCAGATGGTCCAGAAAGACACAGAAGAAAACCTGAGGCACACAAATGTATGGGAGTCTACCTAGAGAAAACCACTCACTATTTCTAGTAACTGCATGTGAACACTAAAACTTGACACACAGCCATCATGAAGCAGCCCTGCCCTAGGCTGAGAAATGTGACTCTTCAGTAAGCTTCTGCCTAACAGCTGGTCTTATGATGCCAGCACAGGAAGAAATTGCAAATATGATCCCCAGCTTCAATTCTTCTAAACCTTTACATGTGGTCCACATGACTGTAAAGCACGTAGTAACAGTAATTAGCTCATCAGAAGCACAAACAGGAAATAATTAACTTTGTTCTCAGTGTGCAAAACAACATTATATCAGAATTCTGAATATTTACAGATTTCCCACAACTGATCTGGAGTTTACAGATTCCAAAATTATTTAACAGCAAAAGCCTGTCACCAGCTCTGATGTAAAAAAACTTCTGGAAGGGGGACATTCCACATATTTAGCTTTCCTGTCATTTTATTTTTCATTAGCTTTACTGTCATACTCTCAAGGCACACATGCCCAAACCAGTTTAAACCCAATTTAGACAGCATTACCGTGGCACAATCTTTCCCTTGTGCAATCCTAGTCACTCACAAATACCACTCATGGCTTTCATTCACCTACCTTACTAGAATCTTAAGAGCGCTAAAACCCTAAGTTGATTTTTAAAACAGATTTATAAACACGCACACAAATATGTGCATACATACGAATGTCTTGGCCAATGTACTGATGGCTTGATGCAAGTGTAAAGAAGGAAGATGAAAGCCAAAAAAGGCTGGGGAGGAGGCAGGACAGTAGAAACACTGACTCCCATTCAAAAGCAGACACAGGGAAACACAATGAGTAGAGACTTGCTGAAACTGCAATTACACACAGGTTCATTTACCCCTCACATATAGGTTATTAACTATGTATCTGCCTTCACACTGGGTAAGAAGTCACCAATTTTACTTAGAAAACATGGTTTGTTGTACAGTTTCCACTCCAGTTTTCTCTTGAGCCTCACACTCTAGTAAAGAGAGGCAGAGCAATTTTATCAGAACCAACTCTGATCCTCAGCTGCAACACACATTCACATAAAGTGGGAGTGTTTCAGGAGTTTATGAATGTGTTGTTGCAACTGAGTAAGAAGGGTTGTTTGCTTTCACCTGTTTGATTTATGAATAAAATTAATTTATTTTCAAAGCCGTAAACATCCAGAATCAGATTTTTTAAAGATATTTAGGATACAGAACCTAACTTGTCTGCTCTTCCAAATTGTAGCATGTAAGTTTGCATTATTTAGTTTACTGGTAATAAATAATAACTGGTAGCTCAGTTATTTGAACTTACCCGCCTAATCTCTTTGGGAACTTTGAAAATTTTACTCAGTGTCTGCACAGTGTAGTAAATGTTTATTAGATCAGCTACTATTAAAATATTATTTTTGTAATTTTTTTTTTGTATTTTCAATGCAACTATATTTAAACATTTAAATCACTACCTTTCATTTTCCTTCCAGACAAATCCCAATAAAAACCAAAGAAATTACAACATTCTGTATTTTACTATGCTAAGCCACTAATTTTATCTCTTTAAATGATTCCAGAAAATATCTAAATAAAAGCATGTTGACATAAATTTTCATGTTAAATCAAACTAATGAGGACATCTTTGTCAATAACTAATCAAAAAATAAGCTTATAGTAAATGGGCAAAAATTAAGTAGTGCATCTTTATTAAGAAAAAAATTTCACATTTAAAAACTTTGTAAAAAAGCATTATTTTTGTCAGATTGGAATGACAAAACCGAAACTTTAAGTACTGGTAACTTGGATATTTTTCAACTGACAAGAGGTTACTAAAAATAGCACCTTAATTAAAAAAGGTGATATAATACATTGCTCTGTAGGAAGAGCCTTACTGAAGACAAGCCAAACAAACTGGCATAAGGCAACACAATAATGTGCTAAAGGGACCTCAGCCTCACAAGGGCACTATAAGCATACATGAGACAAATGAGATTATAAACCTTTTCCTGGGTCTCACACATCAGGTCAGAAGAAAACCTCCTAATGAGAATTCCAGAGGCAATGAAGCCCAACATGATATTTAAAGAGTAGCTTTAACGGTGATCCAGGGCCTGATACTACCCAGCCTACTTATGAGTTAGTCAAAGAGGCATCACGAGAAAAGATTTAGGTAGAGATGGCAACTGCATTGCAGAACCCAGGTTTTTGTAATCAACTGGCCTTCATACCAAAGAACAAAACAGCCCAAGGTCAACAAGAGCTCCACTTGCAGCGCTTCACATTTTTCAAGGCAGGATGCGTGGATCAGGCAATAGAGGAAAATAATAATTAAACCAGAGATAAATGAAAAAGGGATCAGTCACAGCATGAGAAATTATACTGGAATTTTTGTGATTTCGTCAACAAAGGAACTGCACTACATTTAACCCGAAGCCGAGCATACCTCAGCAGGGTGTCGTACAAGATGATGCAAGATACAACAATGTGGAGATTCATACAAGGATCTAAGGTGTGAAAGAACTGGCTATAGAAAGGGGAAAGCTGGATTGTATTAGAATGGGAATTACAGGATTGAAGGGAAGTTTCTAATAATGCTCTTGAATGGCTGATTTGGACAATAACCTAATTTGACACTTTAAGTACCTGATTATGCACACTACAGAGCATGCTTGCGAATTGTGACAACAAATGTAAGGCAGCAGACAGACAGATCCCTTTCAGGACATAGGGAACAGTCAGCTATCAAATTAAAAAATAAAATACAGTTTTTCCTGCACAATGAATGTTAATACCAAAGGCCATAAAGAGAAAACTGGACGCACATGTCAGCTACCAGACCCCTACAGATTTGCTTTATTTACAGTTGCCAAGGTATACGAGGTGAGACAGCATGCAAAAACAGGAAAGAACCCTACAAAACAGTATTAATACTGGTGAAATATCACTAGGAACAAGAAATACAAATGTAGCCAAATATTTTCAATAAACATGAATTCAAATTGGATCACAGGCAGAGGAGGATTAAGGATTACTGGTAACTACTTTATGGAATGAAACTGAGACTATAGATTGTTCTGTCAAGCAAAACATAGCTGAAATGGAATGCAATAGTTTTCTAGTAAATACTGGTAGTGCCCTGCAGCAAATACTAATGGCGAGATGTTAAATGAACAGGCTGAGCTAAGTGGGAATTCCCACCATATTCCCGTGAATATTCCTACAGAGGCCCTGGAATAGTTTTCCCCAACAAGGCCAGCGTGGAATAAAAGAGAACTCTGATCTTTTTAAGAACTTGTCCAATAAAACTTCTTATAACAATAAAAGCTTAGATGCAAATGACGTAAGTGATCTTTTGCAGTTCTGTGCTGGTAAACAATTTAATACCCGATGTATTTTATCTGAAATTACCTGACCAATCTGCAAAAGGAGAAGCACACAGAAATGAACTACTGGCAAAACCTCAAAATAAAGTCATGCTAGTTTTCATACAGTTGAAAGAATAGAAATTATCAAATTCTGTCTGCTACAGGTAGCAAAAAATTAGAGCTTCTCCTCCTAAGGCTGCACTGATATAGCAGCAAATCAATATGAACTGGAGTGCTTAATGCACCCATAGGCAGAGGAGTACATTCAGCTTTGCCTTTTATTTTCACCTGGATATAGCAAGGTTCAGCCTGTAAGTGTTTTTTCAGAAGTTAAAGGCTCTATATGTATTGAAGCTAGATATGCCCCTTCTTGGAAAACAGGTAAAAGTATCCTAAAGCAGTACCTGATCAACACTGGATCATACTTAACAAAACTGAAAGAAGTATTTGTTTTTTGGCTTTAACAGGAAAACACAAAACTCAGTGTCTCCAACACTGAGAACATTTAGTCACTAGTAAGCTACTTTTAGAACACACAGAATTTTTCCTAATCTCAACATTGCTGCTTCTTCTAAGACAGTTTTTAGCACACGAACATTTTTAGTAGCATAGTTGCTACTTTCAAGGTACAGATATGCACATACACCATGGTAGCATACCTATGTGACCAAAGTGCTCCTATAGACATCACATTGTCAGCCGTATTTAAATCTACTTGGCATCTATTTTAGAAATAAGAAATTCTGTCAGAGAAAAAAAAATAAAATTCACCCAGTGTTTTATCTCCACTAGGATGTGCAGTTAAAATGCTACCCAGCGAGTGACAGCATCTTTCATTACTCAGCTAGACTCCTAAAATCAGTTCTGCAGCTTCCATGACAGCTGGGCATGACTTCAGACATCTTCTAACAATATTAAAAAGATACTAACCTCTGCCCAATGCTGTATTTATAAACTACAAAAGCTACCACAAAATCATTTATATCTGCTCTTTGGAAACACAACCTGACTGCTATTTCCTGATTCCCTGCCTCCAAGTAAAGTTCATTGAGGGAACTGCTGAAATAATACATTGATAAAGAAATAGTTTTAGCTAGGACATTTCAGTAGACAATATACCAAGTAAATTTCTACATAAATTATTTGTGACAATATTATACTATGCACGACAAATCTCATCAATATGGAAAGCTGCACATAAATGAATCAGTTTTTAAAGATGAAAATAAAGAGATCTTATGATTTCATACAAATGGTATTTCAGCCATAGCATTTTAAGAAATCAATGCATTTTCAAGTGCTGGTCACATTCTCAAAACCACAAACAGTTTAAGAAAAAAACAAAACCCCAAATTTGCTAATGGAGTATCTAACAAGTACATGACAAGCTCCATGAATGAAATATCCAAGCTTAATTGACATAGTCCTCCAGAAAGAAGAGTGATCCCTAGGAATATGACATATTGTGATTTACTTGTCAGACTTAATCTCTTCGAATAACCATCACTTGAAAAGGTGGCATGAAAATTCAAAAACTGAAACTCTTCCTTGATTTTATAAATCTGAATGGTATTTCCAGGTGAAGACAACTAAATCAGCATTTTCCATGAGAACATGGATAAAAGCTGTACTCATCTTTTATAAAATAACCCAGTTAGAGTATTTATATGGTTTAAAGTGAGAAACCTGGGCTCAAGCCCCTTTCTCAGTTTATTTCTAACCTGGTATCTGAATCACTAAGTATATTAGACAGGGACAAGAAGGCTGCTTGAATGGTTTCATTGTGCAGTCAGAAACGCAGCATCAGCCACAGAACACTCAGTTTTCCAACAGGGTGCAAAATTAGACAATACTTCCCTGAGGTTCTAGACCATGAACACAAAACTGCTAGACTCAAGGCTGTGTTGTCTGTTACATTTGTTCCAAGCCTACATTATGCCACTACAGATTCCTGTACCAAGTTTAAATGGTTCACTAAATAAAACTCAGTATCGTGATGGAAGCATACAAAACACAGTTTCAACCCAACTAAAATCTCACCATCAGATTTAGGAAAACCTGCAACGTTGGGAGCTCTCTCAAACACACCTACCCAAAACTAGAAAGCAAAAAGTTATCTTGAGACCCACTGCTAGCTCTTTTTTCATTATATTCCCCATCTTCCCTTTGAAAGAAAGGACGTGTCAGCCAAACACTGCTTATGGATTTCCTCTACCAATTCACTTTTTCTTTATATTGGATCAGTCTGGGCTATT
>VWZN01001597.1:135610-155890 GCA_013396955.1 Regulus satrapa | reverse complement strand
TCAGCATCTGAAGAATACAAGGCTGTGTGTCTTGACTCTTGTTCATTCTTTGACACAACAAATCTGGGAAGAGGAAGGTCCTTCACTGTTGAATAAAAAAAAAAAAGAGGCAGAACATTTACTATACATAAGTATGATGATTAAAAATAAAAACACTGTTCTAGTTTGAAGCTAAAATATCACATGCGACTCAATTCCTTACACACTCAGACTGCTGCTATAGTCAAGCCACCACCTGGCTGCTGGAAAAAGCAAATACCTATTCTGCNTATTGGATCAGTCTGGGCTATTTCTGTAGAGACTAATAAATGTTCAAGTGATTCTTTGATTCCCACAGTGACTACAGGATATTTGCAAGTTCCTCGATTCTTTACAAAAGAAACCCAGAAAAAAGCATGCCACGGGGAAGAAAACAGGTCACTCAATACACACACCCAGCAAAATTTAGCATTTGTACTCAGCTCTTGTTTGTAGAAAAGACAATCAGAAAGGATTTCCCCACGGAAAAAGAGCATCAAGACAGCAAACCCAAGGAATTATGTATGAGAAGGCACAGAGTTGTATGTCTTTACAGTTTTCATTAATTCAGACATCTTGTCATTGAAGATGAAAGAACCAGTGAACAAAAAGTAATCAGTTTTCTCATTATTAAAATGTAAGAAAAAGCTATTTGACAACTTCAGTCAGTTTTTCTGGTTCTCATTGTCTCGCCTTAACAGTTAAACTGCTGAACAATAAAATGTGAGGCAGAGAAAAGCAGCTGTGAAAATTTACAGGTTTTTTCTCTAAAATACAGTATTTCAGGTTTGCACATACTGGAGCATGGTGAAGGACCAGAAATTCAATCCTCCATGGCACTCAGTACCACTGTTCCAATGACCAGGAAACTGATGGGAACTATTTAATAAAGAAGCTACTAATATCATAATGACTATAATTATATTTTTGCCATCCTAATTTACACACTGAATTTCTTTTGTCTCAATTCTTTGTCCATTACTGACAATATTTTCAACACAGATTTTAAGATTTCATAAAATATGTCTCCTAAATGGAAGTATTTCAGAGGCAGATATGATCTTTGTGTATAATATATATCAATATAATTTAAAAAATAAACTATATTGAAAGTAACCTAGCTTAGAAGCCCTATCAAACTGACATTTAGGTCTTTTAAGTTAATTTACCTGTTGATCAGTTGCTGTACGCTGCTGAACTGCATCATGGCTCACAGAGCCTTTTTTGACTTGTATCCTGCCAGGTGGAGGAGGAGGAATCACACCTGAATATGAAGCTGCATTATCAGCATCTGAAGAATACAAGGCTGTGTGTCTTGACTCTTGTTCATTCTTTGACACAACAAATCTGGGAAGAGGAAGGTCCTTCACTGTTGAATNCTAAAATAGTGCAGTATATTCAACATCATCTTTTGGTGAGCTAATGACGTGTTCATATTTACAGCAGATAATATAATCTAGTTGTATCACAGGGTATGACTATCACTTAAACACATCTATGCATATTTTTCTGCAACAAAAGCTAAATTAGTTAATTGGGAATACTGGAAATACAACAGGAAATATTCCAACGTTATCTCACTTTGATATGAACAGCTAAAATGCCGAGTTTCTACAGAATGCTAGGATGCCCATCAGCTTTATGACCATGGTTCAGAGTAGCAGAACACAGAAAAGAGACTATGTAAACCTTCAATTTCCCATTGCAAGGTTTCTACCACTTTTCTCCCAACTGCAATCTTCTTAGTGCTCCACTTTGAATAAACATAAATTGTGACTGTACAGCTTACTTGGAAATTATGTCTCCAACAAAAAACAAAATTACAAGTATGGCTCAAGTTTAATTTCTCTTGCTGACTGCTTACGTAAATTACTTCTGGTACTGAGAATGAGTCAGTGGTACTACAGCTATATTAAAATACGAGATGAAATTGCATGCTGTTTATTACATGAGCATTGTACCCCATGCTGCAGCAGGAAAGTAACTTAACTAACAGCAAACCACAGCCAGCCAAAAAGCGATTGCATGCAAGTGAAAATGTGTATGTCTGCAAAACCACGAAAATACAGACAGCAGATGATCCAACTGACACAGGGGAAGTCTGTGCAATCAGCTGTGCCAGCACGAGTCACAAAATAATAGAGGACTCAAAAGGAACACAAAATACTCTACTGTGTTCTTTACAAGAAAGACTAGATAAATATAGGTTTGTTTAGCTGTACTCAGTTCCTACGTGACTAACTTGCTATTTTTACCTCTCTCCTCTCTGACTTTTTCCAATAAGAGCAGAAAAATCTCATTTCAACACTACAGCATTCGTTACCATTCAGAAAACCCTCAATTATAAATGAGAGCTGTCATGAATGGAACTAACCTTCAATACTGAATATATTAAAGAGTTCTCTGTACTTTTTATGCCCTCATCCTTCCTAATATTTTCTTCCACCAAAACCTGCATTCCATACCTTAAAAAAAAAAATATTGCTTTGAAATAGACACTGCTCGTTCATCTCTCAATTTTTAGATTCCTGGAAAGAAAATTTTCTGGGACAAAGGAACAACAGCTTTGGAGGCTTTGCAGTATAATAACTAACACCAGTATTCTTACTCTACTGCCCATCTGAGCAATCAAAATAGCACTTAAAGATCAGTTGGACCACATTTATATTAGACTTAGCATTCAAAATTTGACTGAGTTTCCACTCAGCAACTCAGACAAAGCACATTTCTTGTCTACTGACAAAACATACACCAAGAAGCAAAAGGAACAACTAGGAAGGTGAAATAAATTCCCAAGATAAAGGAATAAAGAAAATTAGGAACATCGATGAAACATGCATAAGATGGAGAGCTAAAAAGTAGATGCCCAAAAAACAAGGTTTAACTAATATAAAATGTCTGGAGAGAGAAAGAGTATACAGCTTATAGTTTGGGATGGCAATAACAGTTTGTCTTTAAGACATCTTGGAGATGGAATGTGGGCAGAACTAAGTTTGCAAAGCTTGGAGTCATTTTATCAGCCTGCTGCATTTTAGCTGTTGAGTTAGCTGTTACAACAACGCTTGAATCATTCTAGAAGCAGGAAATTCATAGATAGGACTGGAACCACTGCAACCAAGGCAACAGACCATAGCTAAAAACAGTTAGGGTAAAAATAAATGTTCTCTCTATTGTACTTGCTGTATTTTGTAGACTTGGAACCACTGACAGAAAATTATTCCTAGAAGTTCAGAAATCATTACAAGTATTTTTAATATTGTCATGAATCGAGGGAATTATCAATGTGAAACTAAAGTTTCAATTGCTGTAAAATTTTTAGCAACATGTTTTATATTTGGAAATTAACTCTGTACCTTCATTTAATTCCTTCCTTCAAAATTCCTGTGATTTCTCTTTAGGTTGTTTTTTTTTTTTTAAATAGGAAATCTCCTTCTGGTTAAGGTACCTCACATTAAAATAAAACCAAGCTTATAAAATCCCCATAAAATGAATACAGATTTGTCTTTCCCTTCTCCAACAAGCATTTGATGAGAAATTCCACAATTGTTTGATCAAGTTCCAGTTTTATCAGTATTAAGAGTTGAAGGCTCTTCTTCCAGCTTTCTGATTTTAGGGCATTCTGCTACAACTTATTAAAGCTGTAGTATTAAAGATGTGTCCCCCTAAAGTATTAGGGGACCCATCAGGAAAACTAAGGAAATGGTTTATAAACACATAGTGGCTTATAAACAGAAAAGAACTTGAACACTAGCAAAACGTTGACTAAAAACAATGCACTTTTCCAAAAACCTAAAAAAACCTCATGAAAGCAGTATAAACTGTTTGTATGAGCCTAAAATAAACATAACTGGAAGTATACACAGTGATTATTTTTTATAGCTTTGTCAAATACATCAGTCATATCAGACTGTTTTAAACAGTCACCTTGACTGCTGTTTAATCCATATCCTTTAGACACAAAAACCTCCTAAGACTTACTTTATTTACTAGCAAAAATCATGACATTATTCTACAGATAAGAAATCTACTAGGAAAGTCATTCTAAGGCAAAACTGTGCTCCAAAGATATTTTTAACTCATGAGTTGTGTGCTATAGTGCCTTAAAACTCATTACTTCATCTTCTTAAGTCTCTTTTCATCTTACAAGAACAACAAGGACATGGATCCGCTTATCTCATTCACAAGGAGAGCCTCCCATCAAAACTCTCTCTGCGGCTCTAAAGCATCTTCCTAGAATAAGCCTTCCTCCTGTTTCACCTATTTCACCATCCACATCACAGCTGACCTCTGAAAAGAAGGGTAACAGGTGACTTGGCTGATAAGAGACTTCAAAGATCTTTTACCAGTCAGGTTTTTCACCTGGAAAAAATCTTAAAACTAATCTTCATATCTGCTTTTAGAAGGGAAAAAAATGTCAAACCAAGTGCAAAGAAATGTAATGTTAGAAAATATAACCTCCCATTTGTCATAATCAAGAAACACAGCAGCTACAAAAGCAGCTGCAAATGCTGCCTTCTTCTTCTCCTTCCAGTTTATATTATTCTTCTTAGTACTTTAATCAGAGGATACAGCACATAATTTCTCACATCAGTAATCCATAGAATAAGCTTGTTCCTACATGGTAGGTACAAGTTGTTCATTTGTCCTGTGGTGAATACTTACTCAATAAGTAAGGTATTTCTCATATTTACTGCACAGTAAGAAAACACTCTCAATTTCTCCACATTTTTAAATTAGCAATGAGTGTAAAGACATACCACACTAATTTACAAGGCTACTCTGTAAGAATATGCGAGCCAACTACCAATGACTGCAATCCACAACTCAATCCCCACTCCCCCGATCCTGTGATTTACCTGTATTTAAGCTTTCCACTCTTAGAGGGAGACCAGATTGGGCCACAGCAACAAGTTTCAAAGCAATGTAAAATTGACTTCTTCCAAAATAGCCAAGTCTTGTTGCACCACAGAGTTCCATAATCTGAAATGAAACACAGTTACTTAAAGAAAGAAATTTTAAACACAACTGCTATACAGATTTCATACATTTCAGAGTAGCATGCCATGTTTTGAAACATACTGACTGCACCCAGCTCCACAATGATGACCTGCAATCTTACTGAAGGGCATTCCAGCTTGTGCCAGGTCACTGATAAGATACTCATTGTGATACATTCCAAATCAGACTCTCAGAGCTAAATGATCCAGACTGCCTTTTTATCTACTGAGCAGTCTCATCTAGTCTGCAATGTTCCAAATGAGACACAAGGATGCTCCTGGAATACCACAGTGAAACACTTGTTGAAGTCAATATAGATGGCATCACTGTTTCTCTACCCTCAACCACAGCTCCAGACAATCTGGTGGACAAGTACTCCTGGTAATCCTAATAACTGTTTTCACCTTCACATGCCTAGAAATGGCTTCTAAACAGACCGGCTCCACAATTCCTCAAGGACCAAACTGCAGCTGACCAGCACGCAGCTCCCCAACACCTGGTTCCTTTACATTCCTGAAGATGAGTGTAACATCTTTCTCCAGTGATTGAGACGCAGCCCTGATCTCCACAACTCAACTCCACTATTCAAAGAGAAAGACAGATTGCAAAAACATTGGCTAGCTCTCTCAACGTGCTCAGAAGGATCCCATATAATCCCATGGATTTGATATTTCCCTAGATGCCCATCATCTTTTTGTATTACTACTAGGTTCTCTCCTTCAATCTCAGGCAGAGAAGTCCACGAGACTTTGCCTGTGACCATCAATGCAGAGAATCTCAGACTAATTTACATCCATGTCCATTAATTTCTGTCCTCACCCTTCCCACCCGAGCTCAGTCACGTTTCTTTGTTGGCAAATCTGATCTCTTGTCACATCTGCTCATTTTCCTAACTACCGGGACGTACTCTTACAAGACTTAGAGAAACCTATCCTGAAAGGTTTCCCAGCTTTCAGAAGACACAGCCTTGAGTGCAGAGGAGCCCTGCTTGCAGGCAAGTTCCAGCTGAAGAAGTGAACTTCATTTTCACACAGCGATTCCTGAGCCACCCGATGCACTGTCGGCCTGTGTGCTTCAGCACCACTGGATCAGAAAAGAGACTTCAGTAACTCCATCCAGTGAACCAGATGAGTTTATCACCTACAGCTGAGCCAGATACGGTTCAACAAAAAACTACTTGGTTACCTCCTTGCCATGCAGCAGGATTTTGGAACCTTATGAGAATAAGCTGCTATAAAACCGGTCACAGGAAGGTGCGGGAAGTTGACAAACACTTAATTCCAAAAGAGTCACAAGAGGATCAGCAGGTTTAGGGCTGTACATGCAGCTCAAATCCCGCTGGACAAAAAACTACTGCATTAAATCAGTTGTCTGTGTCTGCATCACATTTCACACACCGTCCCACAGCTCCTCTGTTATTTGCATTTTCCCACAGTAGTATTTCTGCACAGCGTGATGTCTGGAGAGAAGTCAGGGGATCACAGGGGCATTTTTCGAAATCCATTGAATAAAAAAATAATTCCATACAGCTGAATGGAAAGCACTAATTTCAACAGGTTGGTTGGACTACAGAAACTGCCACCAGGAAAGAAGCGACAGTGTAAATTGACAGACGACAATTCAAATAAAAACTCAAGTACTGACATCTAAACCTTTATTCAACCTAATGCCAAAAATAATTACACTGAGTTTAAATACCTAGCCAAACTAAAGCAGTGGAGATTCAAGAGACAGCTACGAACCAAAACCAGTGTGACAGCAAAAGCAATTCTTTTTTAAAGCACTGTATGCTGGAAGACTGATGGAACATCCACAAACCTGACTACAAGCAAAATAGAAAAAGCTTGTGGATTCAGTGGGCTAGTATCAGCAGAGGATTTAACCAGACTCTCATGAGTCTTATGAAAAGAAGCCATGATAAAGGCATTTTGAGCTTATGGAATCATTAGGCAGTAATGGCTTTGTGCAATTTCAAAGTGACTGCTGAACTACAAATTACCTTTTGTTGGAGCTTGTCAGTACTGCCAGACAGAAAAAAACCTCCAGTTAAAAACTGAATGAATAATTAAGCTACTGTGACAGGTAAGTACGAGAAAGGAAAGGCAAGCATGAATTAAAAGTAAATATATATTAATACACCAGATGTAAGTATCAAAGGAAGCAAAAAGGTAAGGATACCAAAAAAAAAAAACCAAACCCAAACCACCCAATCCTCCCCACCCATCCCCCTCCAAAAGAATGCTCTTCTGCTGCTGAACAAGAGGTGTCAGATCCACTCATAGCTAAAGGAGTGCTCTGTTTCGCATACAGAATATCACCTAATTAGAAGCATGACTGAAGGTTGAGTGAAATCATTAGATGCAAAGATCCAGTGGAAACTCCTCTGCTGAGTGACATCATTCCCTAACATACTCAAAACAGTGCAACTGGAAATTCCCTGAAGCAGGATTTAAACATGGAACAGGTAATAAGCTATACTGAATAATAACAAAAAATTAACAAAGGATTGCTTCTCTGAGATTTAGGGCTTTCATCTGCTTAAGAAGAGAGAGGATAAGGAATTTCCCTAAACTCTCCAAGGAATGCAGAGCCATCTTCAAGACAAAATGCTTCACAATTGTTTTAATCTCCTTAGATATGAAGACTCTGAGGTCACACTACTGCGATTTAGGTAAACAACTCTGTGAAGCTCCAGAATTGTTGAAAGCCCCTGATACAACCTCCCCCCCAAAAAAAAACCCAAAAAAACCCCAAACAACCCCACCAACCAACCAACCAAACAAAATACCCACAAAACCACACCTCTGTGCAGTAGCTGTGAATTATGAAATTGCATGCTCAGTCACCATACTGCAAAGATACGTAACAACAGCATCAGAAATACCAGGAGCTGCAATAAACCAGACATGGCTGGGAAGCAGTATGTTGCCAAAGGGCACTGTTTCAAGCAGGTACCTTCTTGAACCCTTACAGGTTTCAAATAAAAGAACGTGGAGAGGTCTGTGAACCTTTACAAATTCCAGGTGAAGTGGAACAAATAATTTCTCTATCAAATGCAGTGATAGAGAAACTTCCCAGAACTCAGGAAATCTCTCTGGGAGAGTCTTCCAGAATATCACAGTCTCTCTGCCCCCAGGTTCTTCTACAAGGCAAATGAAGCCCATTATCTGTAAATATTATTCATGCAAAAGTACAACAGTATTTAAACAGGGATGACTTCAATGCTAAAACAATAAATGAAGAAACATGCATGCCACCTACACAGTAAAGATAAAAATATTCCATCTGCTTGAAGAGAGTTCCTTAAGTACCTACTGTTCCATACCAGAGGGTGGCAAGAGGCAAGACCTGAAGACAACTTCAGCTGGCTGGAAGTTACAACACACATGCTGGGTGCTAACGGGAGCAGGAGTGAACAAACTTAGAGGAGGACCTTTTGCATCACCTCATCCAAATGAGAGACATCGCTGATCAAAAAGAAGTCTTACACCAAGAACATAAACATGAGAATTGCTAAACACAAAGAAACCCTACACAAAAGAGCTGAACTTGGAAAGGTCCTGTAGAGATCATTTGCTCCACTCCCCCTGCTCAAAGCAGGCTCAGCAGGTTGCTTTGGGCTGTGTCTACTTGAGATTCTGAGTATATATATCCAAGTTTCCAAGGGAAATTCTACAACCTCTCTAAAGAACCTCTCTGAGCGATCACCTTTACAGTAACAAAGTTTTCTCCTATGTTGAAATTTAACAAAGACCATGAACAATACCACATAAACCATGCACCAGAAACACAAAACATGTTTTTACATTCATTACACAATATATACTTGACACAAACTTGAGTTAAACCAAACCATATGAACATACTTGAGCTTCAATATTTAGAAAATGGTTTTGAGTTTTACTGTGCATTAACAATAGCCTTCAAATGAAAAACAAGCATTAATTACATCAAAAATGTTTACTTAAAATACAAAAAAGATTTACAATTAATTTCCTTCAGATTTTTAATTAATAGAAATGTAACTGATTATGGATTGATTTCAATTCACAGTTTAAAATTTAAAAATCTATCGTATCAACAATGTTATTTCTGCATCTCATATGCAATAGTTCTTTGATGAGAATTCTAAAGCTCTCTGCAAACTGAAAACATGACAGAATGTTTTCCAATTTAAAAGTTTATTAGAATACAACCTCAAAGTGGGTTCTAGAACACGCAGTCCTACAACAATGCTCTCCTAAAGTCATGTATTATTCCCCTCACCTCCACTAACAAAAATTGGCCACATCTCTAATGTGATTCAGTGATGTGTAAGTTGAAAATGTTTCCTAATCACTGCTATTGTAGCAGCAAAAAAACCCCTGACCATCCCTACACACAGAAGAACTACAAAAATCGCCTTCACTCGTTTTTTCCTAGCTTGCATACATTTCTTTCCTTCAATTCGCTATCTTCTAATCACATTATTCTGCAACTGCTGTTAGATCAATTCCTGTCACTTCATTTATCTCAATCTATCTCACTAATTGCTGACTACAACCTGGCAGTTTTCCAGCTATAACCTCTTACCTATTGTCAACTGGACAAAGCAATACTGATTAGTCTGCTAATATTAGTTAGAATTTTTAACTTCTCTTCAAAAATCTCACTTTACAGGTAGCTTCATCGATGCAACAGTTGTTGCACTGTGCAACAGGAACAAGACAGAGAACTGACAAAGATCCTTCTTTTGATGAGTTATTTTTAACCAAGTCAGGTCTCTGACCCAGTTCTTCACATGGTTCCACGGAGCTTGGCACAAGATGGGACACAAATTTAAAAAGCTACTGTAGATAGATTAAAAAAAAGAATGCCACTAAAAAATTACAGCCCAAGTATTGCTCTGAATTCTATGTTTTAACACACTGCAAACATTTAAGCACTCTTACACCTAACCAAAGATCATTTGCAAAATGCATCTATGAAGGATAACCAATACTGCTATATTTAATATTCAGTCAGTGTGAAGCAGAAAATGTTCATATGCTGCTGAACAGCAAGTGTAAAATTACCTCCAATAATATACATTTATCTTATTAGGTACTTAGGCATTGTAGTAAATATAGTTAATCAGGTGATACTAAGAATTCCAAGGCACAGGGTATATTTAGGACATTGCTGTTTTCTGTTGCATAACAAATACTAAGGTTTTACTGATTGTTCCATGAAGATGCATCTCAGTCAATTCCACAAACCTGGCTTCAGAACACAGGCTTTGAAAGAAATAAAACCAAGAGTGCTGGAGGACTTCCAAGACAACACACACTCTCCGGCAGTGAACTATTTAGAATCTCTTACTGCCTGAGCTTCTCCTGATACTTCTCCGCCCTTCATTTTCACACTGCACAGATCCACAGTGGAAGCAGACTGCTAAAATGCCGTCGGGAAGAAAAAGCTACTCATCAGCTTGGACAATTAATTCTCCATAGATACTTAGATCTAAGATTTCCCGTTCCACAGGTCATTTCAGGGTCAAACATACATCTGTTTCAGTTAAATGAAATTTCAGAATTAATCACATCAGAAATAATTAGCTGTTCAAAAAATGACCCAGTATTTTAAGGCTCAGAGGAATTATTCTGCCCCTGTACTTTGGGATCTGTTTTACAAGCATGCCCACTCCCCGAGTACGGGTTGCCAGATTTGGAGTCATGCTTTCACTTTGTTAATAGAAAAGCAGCAAAAAGCACTGGAAATTCAAAACTCTGATCTATGACAGATAATAAATTCTTAACAAGTAAACATGCTGAATGCTACACACACACACATGAAAACCCCACAGAACTTTTATTACTGGTGGTGCTTTTTGAAACAGTTACACTTTAGGTAATTCCTGAACTTGACCCATTCCAAAAGTGATCTGCAACACTGCTTTTCGTTCCTGGTAGCATGTGGATTGACAGTGCATTAGCCTCATTTATTAAAAACACTTCCTAATGCAGCAGGAGCTTTTTTTGATTTTTCCATTTGCAACCAAAGTTTATGGTCTGACTAACAGCTTCTGCAAAAGCTGTTACAAGCTCTACACGTGAATGTGACCTGCAGAGCTCCTCACGCAGAGCTCCATGGCTCTCCAGAGGTCAGCAATTCCCTTCTGATTTGGTTGTACGTGGCAACCACCACCCATGAATCCACAAAGGTCAGGCAGATGCACCCTACATCCAATGACAGGACCCTGACTTAGAAGGGCCATTTCTTCAACTATTTAGAGTAATAGACTGCCCTACCTGACCACAGCTCAAAGAAAAGATTGTCATCTACCCTCAAACACAGGGCAGAATAAATCATTGTACACCCTTCTGATGTGCTCAGCAGCACCAACAAAGGAAAGTACAGACAGCCCAGAAGAACACTCACTTAGAAAACTACCATCCTTCCAAGCAAAAAGTCACACCTGGAAGACCTCAAGGCAGAGGCTGCTCTTTGCTTGTATTGACTTTCTCAGCTGCTGTTTTTTTGCAGAGTAGGTGCTCATGAGAAAGACACTTCACAAGCAGAAATGGTAATAAAGCAGCCAGAAGAACTGGAAATGTAAAAAAAAAAATAAAGTTCTTAAACAGCAATTGCCAGCCTGGGGAGCTACAAGAACCATTTCTCATTTTTGATGCATAAAGAGAGGCTCTTTTAAAATTAGATATTCTACATACCTGTGTTCTCTTACTATATAATTTTACATTACTGCTTAACTTAAATAGCTCCTCCTTCCTCTGCTCTCAGCTGCAATCCCCTATTCCTGAGCAATAACTGCTGCTTATCTGTTCAGTCACACAATGTGATTATTCCACTCAGTAAGCCAACAAAAAGTTACTGTGTTAGTTATTTTCTCTTTTATTAAACTGAATCTATCTACTGTACAACCAACAAACATCTCAGCAGAGCTTCAGAAGTTACTTATTCACAGGCTTTATTTACAACAGAAAAAAATACAAGTTTTTATGAACAAACTGCAATGAATCTTATAGCATACATCTCTTACCAGTCAACACCAGATAGCCAGAACTTGTTTTTAGGTTTGCAGTTGATGTTTTTGACAAGCAAAGCCTGAAGCAGAAATGGCAAACAAGCCCTAGCTGGCACACACGGCATGACATTCTTTCTCTGTAATCTTTTGAGGCACTCGGTCTTACTCTTGCAATAATTAAAAGTCCAACTGAATACTTATGAAGACTAACCAAGTTTGCCCTAACTTTATGTGTTGTTTGTTTGTTCTTATGGCTGAAGTTCACGTGAGTAAATAACTTCTGAAGCTCTACTGATCTTCAAAATGTAATTTATCTCCCTTAGCATAAACAAATTAATGGAAATACTTGCATATAATTATCAAGAAAGCATCTAGCTTCAGCAGGCACTGGAGAGATACTTCACAGGTACTCTCTAATTGTGAATACTCCTACCATGCAGCATTAAGTGGAATATTTTTCCTGTAGCACTAAAAGCTGAAGAGAGGAGCATTCACACAGACATTTTCATTCTTTTCAGACCTTCTCTATAATTGAAGCATTCCAGTGATTGATATGCTTTGCTAACAATTATTTTCTTTCTTTTTCAGTTTTAGCATTTTCCCCACACATCAACTTCCATTATTAAGCCAGAATAATACTAACAGAGAAAAACCTCAAAGAATGAGCATGAGCTTCTGGCTTTTTTGCTAATGTAAAACGAAAATTAAGGCATCCTCTGATCCCAGATTTAGTGGTCATGCTGTGGCCTGGAAAAATAGGACGGTCCTGGTCTGTTCCTGTTATTCCTGAGCATATCCATGTCAGTTTACTTGAAGCTAATGTGTTCATTACCTTACACTCCTTTCCCATCCCAGTCTTTTTTCCTCTGAGCATCAATCTGAGCAGTGTGTTAATTAGTTACTTAGCTTTGCACTGCTCTCCTTCTCCCACTGAGGCCAAGAAGCCTTAACGATGTGTCTATCAAAGTTTAAACAAACCTTGGTTAAAGTTCTAAAAACTGCACGTTTACAGAACTACACTTGAGACTCCATTGTCAACATCAGACCTTAAGTTATTTCAGATGCTTCAAATCAGAAAAAAACAAGTCATTCACACTATTGTAATAATAACAACAGACTTTTCTACAAAATGCCCAACTACTAGTCTACAGCAGGAGTATGTCAGCACCTAATGCTAAAATTTACACAGTTCAGTCCTGGTTATCCTTTTCTGGGATTAGGGAAGTTGAAAGATGTATTAAAAGCTGAGCCTCACTCAATTGCTCTGTTAGCATACTTCAGAAGCATTTTAGACGTCAGAAGTCAATCATTCCAGAAATTCAGGTCAGACTGTCATCTTTTCCAAGTCTTTTAACCTCTCAAAACACAGTTCCTATACACAGTCAGACATGCCTGAGTTATGCTGTATATTTTGTACAACTAGTGTAGGGATAATTTAACCCTTAAAACACTAACCCAGCTGGAAAAACAAGCAAGTCTTGAACATGATCACCAACTTGGGACGTTAATTTAGAAAAAAATGACATTGCTGGCTTAAGAATATGGTCAACAGAAATGCTAAAGGAAAGAGAATAGAAGGGAAATATAGTCTTATATTTAATCACTATTGGAACTCCAGTGAGAAAAATCTGATGATCACCATGTTTTCTCCCACACTCACTTCTGACTTCAAACTCGTTTAAACGAACTGCAGAACTCCAGCTCAAGGAATTCTGCAAGAAGGACTAACCTAAACCAGCAAATATTGTTGACTGAATAGGTAGGAAACTTGTCTGCAAGGGCTATTATTTTGAAAGCTAGTAAATACAATTGAAAAGTCATGGAGACTGCCAGCAAAGTCCTGTAATTTCACAGTATCTGCAGTAACATTTACTGAAGATTAGACTGAGACGAAGGCATGTTTGCCATTTTTCACAGTCAGTGAAATGCTTTAAATGTCTAACACAAAAGAATCGCTTTTACCGGTAAAAGATCAAATTTACAATCCATAATTCTGTACAGCCAACTTGATTTTAAGACAGCTGCATTTGCCAAAGGCCCTGATATTTCCGATTCTAGAATTCTATCCAGTTATGTCAGAAAGAATATTAATCACCCCTGCTGTCATCTGACAGCATGTTTAAAAAAGAAAAGAATAAACTGTTTTCAAACTAAGTTGAGCTGTGATACTTGAAATTATCCGAGTGCTGTGTTGGCATACAGAATTATGAAGAAATTATTTACCATGCAAGTGACTGTTCAGCATGAATACTAATTTCAAAGGCTCAAAAACAATTACACCAAGAAATTGACCAAAAACAGATATAAGTCAAATAGACTTAATCTAAAATCCTGAAGTTTTGCCATAATTTCCTTTCCTTCTGTTTCAAAAAACAATGACTGTTCTCTTCCTAAATGCTGCTGAGATATGAGACCACTCAAACTAATTAACTGAAAAAAGAAATTAATTTTCAGCCCACTACAGTCTCTGTGAAAGTAGCACCACTTAAATAAACATTTTTACCAGAATTCAGCAGACACTCGAAGCGTAATTCCCAGGATAAACAGCAGATTAAAAGCCATTCTGGGCACTAACAGTCTTAGGTATCTCATCAATACAGGGAACCGAAGCTAACCTACTGCTCAGCTGAAAGGAGCATACTCCATTACAGTGACATCTGAAGGGAAAACATAAGTGATTCACAAATCAGATATTTTTAATTGCAGATCCAGGCGCTTACAACAGGTTTTACTAAATGAGGACTGGAACACAGCATAATATATGCAGGCAAACATACTTTCTATTAAAATATATAAACATGCAAAATTTATATGTAAATTAGGTAACATAATCATAAGTCTACAGATTCATCAGTTTTATGGTGCTCAGGCAAAAAAAAAAAATAACTACAGATTATTAGGAAAATTGCTATAGTTAGAGGTATCTACACTGGAAGAATGCCTTGATAATGACCTCCTGCTAATATAGCCTCAGAAGAAATCTAAACTAATTTAAAATCTTTTCTATGTGACATTTTAATATAAAATTTAAAATAATAATTTAAAAAACCCAAAAGGTATGAGCTGGGTTAAATAAAGTGGGATTTTTTTTCATTTGGGCTTGTTACAGACTAGTTATAGGTCAGTATTAGAGAAGAAAGCTTTTTACACAGCATACATTTTTTAAAGATCTAAAAGTGCTCTTATTTTAAATATACTCCAAATTCATACAACTGAATGGAAGGCATGAAATTTGCCATTTATAAGGAATTCTAATTTCTTACCCCATCAGTTCTGAAAGAATAATAAATTCATTAAATTAACCGGAATGAGTTTGAGTCTTCTGCATGTCTCTACCACACAAGCAATCCAAAGCATGCCCTGGCTCAGCTTCCATTCAAAGTTGGCATTTAGTAGACTCCACTGATTCGACAAACAGGTAGTCTTCCTGTAGAAAAATTCACTAAAACAGAAAGTGCAACAACACAGTAATTGCAAACAAGCTGTTACTTTCTTAGATCCCTTTCTCTCTACATCCATTTTCCAACAAAGAAGCCAACATTTTAAACAAAGAACCTGCAATTTCATTTTGCCATGTTCTGCCTATAGATTGTAATTCCATTTATAATTGTGCTGCCTGTCAGCAGATGGGCTCTGGCATTTAAGAAAACCACCACTGCATCTTCTGTTCCCTCTACCTGCCAAAAACTACCACCCCAGGAACAACAGAAGGCAGCATCTGAGTCTGGACTTCTCAACAAAGCAGCTGGAACACAGGTATGCACTTTCTTACAACGTCTGATGTGAGGGCAGCAAACTCTGACAGAGAGTTGACACACATAACCAGAGCATATTTTTTCCATCAATGAAACAAGAACAAGCAAAACTAATCTGTCCGTAAAGACTCCTTTAAAAATACACAAAAAAGCTTGAAGGTGGCTAACAAGAGCCAAAACCAGCTTTACACTAGGTTTTTACTGGACTAAAGGAAGCCTACTGTAATCAAAGTAACTGGGCATAATTATTTGATTCATCTGTCAAAGACCTTCTAGCACTAAATTAGAAGTCAGGTAATACTGCTGTACAATGCCAGCACTGAAGATGACAGTTCATTCATTTTAGAGAAAATACTTGCCAATACTCACATATTTGTAGTTTTATAGTAATGTTGTATTTTAAAGCTAGATGCTTTGACTCATTAATTTCAGATGAGCATCATATGCACCACTGACTTGCTTCCTGTCTGGTGAAGTTTCTGTGATTCATAATCAAGAGCACAAATTCAGAAAACATCCTATAATTAACTCACCTAAGTAAGAATTCTACAAATCATACAAATGGAACAGCTACTATATTAATTCCATGTACGAGTAATGGGTTTCTCAACACTTTTTTTTTTTTTTTTTGCTAATTGTAGCTTTTACAAGCAACTTCCCCACTTCTGCAGAGATACAAAAACCTGATTTTATAAACATCTTACATTTTAGGCGTTTTGGGTCAGAAGTGAAACATGCCTTTGAAGCCACTTTCTCCGAGTACACTCCTCCATCCAGTCACTCCAGAACAGGCAATTATGTTTCTTTCGTATCAAGCTAACCTAGAAGATACACCCTAGCACAGCTCATAATGACACGAGTCCCGGCTAACATTCATCAGACAGCACCAGGCGGGGACTCCGGCAAAGGGAAGCTTCTGAAGCGTATAAACAGGGTGGATGAAATCTCCTCAGGATCACTCCTGTTGTGTCACAGTGCTTGCACACACAAACACCAATGTGCGTGCAACTGAGGCAAGTGAAAATTACATTTGACAAAGCCTTCTAACTTTCGGCTGAACCAGCTCCCTGGACCAGCTCACTGCCTGTTCAAAGGGAAGTCAGAGCCACCTCCATCTTCCAGTGGTTTAAGCTAACATAAAGCCCACGCCAGGCCACAGCTAAAATATCCAATGGCTCTAGAACAAAGTTCTCTACTTCCCCTCTGTCAAATGGTTTTCCCGCCTCCTTTCTTGCGCTAGCACTGACATTCATTCAACCCCGCTGTCACCTGATACAGAATGAGATCCAACAAAAAGCTGTGATTAATTTTCTGCCTGCATAGCCCCTGATGGCAGCGTACAACGGCACTGGGCAGGCGCAAGTGTCTCTGCAAGAAGGAACACAAGGCTGAGGGAAGACAGGAGCACCTTCTTCAGTGCCAACTCAACATCAGATTTTTGTCAGCTGCAATGTGAAACCACACCCTGAGAGTGACCTGAAGACTCATAACTGCTGTAAAGTAGCTGGACTTCTCACCCCAACACATGTACTTTTATTCGCTCTTTTATGCGAGTCTTCTACCTTAATGCTCATTTCAGGGATGTGCATAAAGAAGAAGAAATGTGGGTTAATAGAGACGGGTGTTCTGACACATGCATCTTCGCCGTGGTACTTCTGTTCTGATAATAAAGCTGTCCTTTTGTAGATGTGTACAAAACAGACATCTAGCTTTTCTTTCCCGGGATGCTGTAGCTTGGTATACAACACCCAGAACTGTTTCAGTCTTCTATATGTTCATTTATCCCCACTAAACAGGCAGCTGACAGCGTTGCTCAGAGGGAGAAACTAAACTGATTAGGAACAATGAGACACACATATTAACTTCTGCTCCTGAGAGACAGATCTCTCACAAGGATGCAACTCTTTGCAAAGAACGCTGCATATATATCCAGCCTTCAGACAACAGACTTGCAAGCAAAACAAGTTATGAGTCTAAAAATGCAACTGGCACACACTCTCATTTCCAGTGGAATCAGTTCTGAACTATTCAAAGGTACCTACCAACCCGTAGTATTGAAAAGGAAAATCTCCAAAGCAGTTCCTCAGGACTACTTGGTCCCCTTGAGCTTGAAGAGCGACAGTTTTACGCTGTGTTTTGCACACCTACAAATGTACTTAGCATTCATGTGACCAGTACTACACTTGCATTCCAGGATTATGTAAGGATTGGGTAACTGAATCAAATTCATTTCCCCAGAAGCAGCAGGTGCTTCAAATGAATAGGTAAAAAAACCAGCACCCATGTGGTCGAAAGAAAATTCCATCTCCTCCACAGGGTTTCTTTATTCCTTAAGATACTTCATCCTGTGGTTTAAGCTACATTGTCTCAGCTTCCAAAGCATCAAATATAATTTCCCTTTGAAGAACCCCAATACAATATATTCGTGCCTGCCTTAACCCGGGGTAGAGACATACCTTAAGAAGAATACAAAATAACTAGACAACTAAATTCTTTTCAAAGTACAAGGTACTCTACAGGTGACCAACTGTGATTGCACAAGATACTCACAGTGGACCAAACTGCTAAGGGCATTTCAACTTTCTTTGTACTATTTACAGTCTCATTCCTCAGGCAATCTAATATCTTGTTTGCCATTTTAACTGCAAGGTTCTCCTTGAGATCACCACAGTGATAAGCCAGGTCTGCTTCTTGAGTTAATTTATTTAGGACCCATGGAATGACGCCTGAGTAGTCTCTCTTCTTCAGATGCAGTCTACTTTGCAGGAAAATATCTGACCTCCTCTGCAAAAGATAAGGATATAATCTGTGGACACTTGTTTTCAAAATTCCAGGCCTTTCCAAGTTCTAGCACTGAATTCCTGCATGAAATAAAATCTCTAGCACTACCTTACTATACACTGATTCAGACAAGTTTTATGTAAAATAATTTCTAAACACGGTGAAGATGTAAACATTCACTTTCTGTGGGATGATTTTTCTGAAACTGGTTGGCCACACACAAAAAGCAGCCGTGGGTGGCCCTTGAGAAACCTTACTCATAACACTGAGCATGCAGACTCTCCTACCATTAAGTCCAGTCTAGCAAGTCATCAAATAAGAGATTACTGGTTTTACCAGGAAGAACAATTTCTTATTCTGTCCTCTTCCACTTTGTTGTGTCTTAAACTCATTTCAACTAACCAAGCTGGGAGGCCCAAAACACACCAACAGTAACCCTAGTCAGTCAGTAAGTGCTCTCCTGGCACTGAATTTCAGTATCCTGCAATTTGTGTTTTTAGCAACAGTAAGTTTAATAGTTTGTTAAAAGGGTTGCTTATCTCGCAAGGCTGAGGATGAAACCACATAAAAGGCAGCACGGCTTTCTAAATACAGCTTTACCCACAGCAACTTAAAAGACTACGTAAACTTTAAAGCACTGAACAATGACAGAGGGAACTGCAGAAGCAGCAAACTATTACAAATAGCTGTTCATAAGAATGGTTCACTGGGAATACGTTCTTCAAATAACCACATACACACACCAAAGCAGACTTTCCCTTTCAAACTATGCAGGCAGCTCTGCAATACAATACTGCTACACGTTTTAGACATAACCTGGCCAAAGAAGTGCTAAAACTGTACACATACATACTGCAAGCATGGGCCCGTGTCAGTCTTAACACCACATTTTTCGTTGTTAGAAACATTTTGCTGACTTACAGGTAAGATAATTCCTGCCGGCAAGGGATGTCCAAAAAAGACTGCATGGCTTAGGTGAAGTGGACCAGTGTCAGTAGCTCCCAAACACAAAAAATCAGATTTTCTTCTGTGCTGCTCTTCCTCAGCAGATCGTGGGGACAATCTCACTCGTTCCCCCCCCCACTCTCCCCACAAAATGCTCTGGCGTTCTCACGCTGTAGATGGCCTCTGTCGGCACAGAATATTTTCCTACCAGTTGCTGGACGCTGCCAGCAGAGACACCACCAGCCCCTTCCCAGTCGGAGGTACAACAGGAGAGGGGGGCTGGCACAAGTCGCTGTGGCCCCTGCCCTTCCCTTGCAGCCAGGAGGGCTCAGGTGGCCGGTCAGACAACAGCTCCATCCTACCGTGTCCGCCCCTGGGCTCCTCGGTACAAGAAGGACCAGGAGCTAACGGAGAGGGTCCGGTGGAGGGACACAAAGGTGAACAGGAGTCCGGAGCTCTCTGATCAGGACAGACTGATTGAGCTGGGCCTATTTAGTCTAGAGAAGATTGAGAGAGGACCTCATTAATGCAGATAAATATCTCAAAGGGGATGGTGCCAGACTCTCTCCTCAGTGGTGCCCAGCGCCAGGACGAGGAGCAATGGCCATAAACTAAATCGCAGTGAGTTTCACCTCCACACGAGGCAGAGCCTCCTTACTCTGAGGGTGCCCAGAGCCCTGGAAGAGGCTGCCCAGGGGAGGCGGCGGAGTCTCTCCGGAGACACTCGAACCCCACCTGGCCGAGTTCCCCAGTCACCTGCTCTAGGTGACCCTGCCCCGG
>VWZN01001597.1:117227-135291 GCA_013396955.1 Regulus satrapa | reverse complement strand
GTACGGGGGTGTCTGGCTCGGCCGGGACTGCGCAGAGCCCCGGGGAAGCTGCCCAGTAAATCAGGGAAAGCTCAGCTGCCCCGCCGTCCCGGCTTACGTGTGAGAGGCAGAGGCAGTGCCTAGGGGCTTCCCGAGGCTGCCTTCACAGAATCACTGAAACAATTAGGTTGGGAAACGCCTCCGAGATCATCAATTGCGACTTGTGACTGAACACCACCGTGTCAACTAGACCGTGGCACTCAGGGCCACGTCCAGGCTTTCCTTACGTACCTCCAGGAATAGTGATGCCACCACCTCCACGGGCAGCCCCACCCAATGTCTGATCACCCTTTCTCTAATATTCCTCTGAATGTCCATCCTGAACCTTCACCGGGCAGCTTGAAACAATGTCCTCTTGTCCTATCACTGTTTGCCTGGGAGAAGAGGCATCCCACACCTGCCTACGACCTCCTTTCAGGAGGCTGTAGGGAGTGAGACGGTCTCCCCTGAGCCTCCAGGCTAAATACCCCCGGCTCCCTCAGCTGCTCCTCATGCCCATCTCTGGACTTGCTCCAGCACCTCAGTGTCTGTCCTGAATTGAAGGACTTGAACACAGAACTCGAAGTGTGGGGTCACCGGTGCTGTGTACAGGGGAATAATCACTTCTGTGGGGCTTGCGGCATTTGACATCACCCCCAGTGCAGGTTCTTCTGATAACTGGTGAAGGACAGCCTTTTATGCCATATATAATGGCATAATGGCTATAAGAGGTTGCCCTCCTCTGCATGCTTCCTCTTTCCACCGTCACTACTGTATGCATCAACACCACATAGCACACAATAAGTGGCTTGGATAATAGCTCCATACATTAGCCTTGCAAGGAAGAATAGGCAAGAGCTCACCTATCTCCACATCATGAGCTCTTGCTCTGTGTGTGTCTCTTGGCTGTGTTTTCTGAGCTTCTGTGTATTACCATGGGTGGAATTGTAGAATGGTTTGGGTTGGAAGGAACTTTAAAGAAAGTGTAGTTCTACCCTTCTTGCTATGAACAGAGACATTCTCCACTAAACCAGGTTGCTCAAAGCCGATCCAACTGGGCCTTGACTATTTCCATGGATAAGCATCCACAGCTTTTCTGGGAGATCTGTTCCAGTGCCTCATGACCCTCACAGTGAAGAATTTCTTCCTTATGTCATATCTAAATGATACTACACTCTCCGTCTTTCATGTAGGCTCCCTTCAGATACTGGAAGGATGCAATTAGGTCCCCCTGGTAGGTCTATGCTTTTCCAGCAGTACACTAACAAAATTGCCTCTATGCTACTTCAGCTTCTGGAGGGCGTGTAACATATGCCATGGCCTCCTGCTTGACCTTTTTGGCTACCTGGTCTGATTTAAATCCTGCTGAGTTGGCAGTCATACTTCATACATTTCTATGCTCCTTAATTTATTATTTTCTTTTTCCACTTCACCTTAGTTCACAACTCTTCCAATGTTTCACTTTCCAGATTGCTGTTGCTGACTGCTTTACTTCCCTTAAGTGCCTCATCCTTTCTGCTTCTTAAGATAGTTCATTTTGAACTTAAAGTGGACATTTATCTTTCTTGCTATTTGAAATACACAGTTAACTAAAGTTTCCTGCTAACTAAAGTTTCTGAAAATCACAGATACATTAGTTTATAGTTAAAATAACACAAAAAAGATCCTTCCCAGAAATGTACCATTATAAAACTTCTGCTACTCCAATGACACTAATGATGAAATAAATAGATCAATCACAATCTCAATTAAAATTCCTCAAAAATACCCTATATTAAATAAATAACTTTTAAAAATATTATATCTAATTATAATGATTTTATAGACTTAGATAAGACCAATCCAGCATAATAGGTCACTTACTTGGAGCTACTGTCACATCTCTGCAAATAAAATTATTGTGACCCCCTCCATGACCAAATTGCATATTGTGATTCTATTAGTAATACAGAGACATTTGTAAAAGAGGTTTTAAAATCACTTATCAGTAACTGTTGGGGTACCAAGTGCCTTTGCTTCTTACAGTGATTGTGTGCTGGTTCAGGCACTGGAGTTTGAAACATTAAAATATGTATCTATCTTTAGCTATAAGTTAGTGAAAGGACCCCAAAATATTTTATTGCCAAAATGACTTTGAGGTTTATCTGTAAGAATAATCTGGACATCTCATTGTCTTAATTGAGTGAGTAATCTGGAAATTTGATTGTTTTAATTGAGTTGCTATTTTTCTATTTGTGTCTTTGCAGCAAGAGCTCTCTTTTTACATTAACGGGGATCACTTGGCTGCAGCAGTTCGTACAAGATACAAAGACTAATATAAAGAGGAAGTTCCCTAGCATGGGCTAGTCCTACATATCCAAGTGTCAAACAGTTCTGGAGTATGTTCAATAGCTGTACGTTTCACTAAATTTATTATGTGTCATGTGAAAATGTCCCATCGTTGCTTACTGGAGAGAGGAATGCTTTTCCCTGTGGTACAGCATCACTCTGAAGCTATTCAGGTAGGCAGTTTGGGAATCAGGCTGTTGGGTCTCATTTCTAGCTCCTGTACCATAAACTTACCTACTTGCTTTGTGCCAGTTCAAAGGCTGAGCAGAAATAATAAAAATGACACAATGTGTAGCAAATTAATTTCTACCTCCAAAGATCTACGTGTGGACACAGTATTTTTGCTTCAGAGGGTCCCAGGAGAAGATTTCTGTGTTTGACTATGGGATCTTCCCTCCCCTGATCAGCCCCTGAAAATCTCTAGCCCAAGGAGGGATTTTCTGCTCACAACTTTACTGGTGCCCAGACTTAGCATCCATTGAGATAAATAATTAACTTTTTTCAGTGGCTTCTCAGTGGCAATTCATTTCATTTGTCTGGAGAATATGCTGTTTGCTACAGGATGAACTGAGGAAAATAGTATTCATGCATGTTAGTGAGAAGAGAAAAACTTCTCTGTGCTTGCATTTTCAAGTGCAACTGACCCATACAATTTAAACTTTTAGGTCTTTTGGTTTGGAAAGATGTGTATCACAGCATTTCCCGCAGTTCACATTACATACACAGAGAAGGTTTACGGTGAAATATCCACCAGAATGTATCATTAATGATACACTTTTGATACAGTAGATTCAGCCTTCAGTACATGAAACACCTGATTCAAGTATCCCGATTTATATTTTAAGAACAAGAAAAGACCTTTTTGTCTTGGATTTTCAGGTATTGTACCTATTTTTCTCTCTTTAATGTACTTTCTTAAAATTCAGAGTTCTGAATAGCTAAGAGTTAAACTTGGTGCCTAATTTTACTGTATTTTATTGTCTGTGAAGAAACTGTTAAGTGACATATTGATATCAAAGGACTCATCCTTTTAAGAGATCAGAGTTAGTTATCATTGCCACAGGAAGGCCAAGTCCAGTGACCCAAGTGGATTGAAGTGCAAAGTTATTTTGCTGCCCATAACTCTTACAATCAAACCTAAATTATACATCAATAATATATTATTCTTAGAAAATACACGCTTTTACAATTTGATATGTGACCAGAAGTATGTATGGTAATTAGTACTAAAAAACAAAACCTTTGTTAGTTTAAGAGTAATACCAGTTAAAACTGGTTTCAGTGTCCTTTATCAGCTGCCAACTCACTATTGTTTTCTGAAAACTAGCTGTTACACATGCTGAGACTAATTTCTAAAAATAAACTGAACTCATAAACAGATGCAGGGTTTGGCATCCATCAGGTGATGGGGGAGTGCCACGTCTACAGTCTACCTGCTTTTGATGTTCTCATTACAGTTAGTGGGTCTCACCTACTGCTGTATTTGCACTAAAGTAAGATATATGCTCAGATTTTTTTTTTTTTTTAAATTAAAACACCTTCAAAAAACTTTCAGCTTTATAAAGTATGTATTCAGGTCCAGTTTCCATTTTGCATCTGGTTCTCAAAGTTTAGAAAAATCGCCCTGAGGTTATTTGTCATTGCCTTTCTAAATTCTTCCGCATACATAATGTTGTGGAGCAGGTTTTACAATCTCTGTCAATATACTCCTTTACTTGCAGCTCATCAGGTGTTCTGGGAACTTGTTCTATCCTGATTCTTTAGTGTAAAGTAGATTAGGTCTAGAAATGAATGGGAGATGTTTAAAAACATTTGCTGTCTCAAACTTTAGAGCTGGTTAGTTGTTACTGCGTGTTTTTTCCAAAATAGAAGATACCTTTGAACATAGGGTACTTTATTCCAGACAGAAGAAGATTTTGAGAACAGTGTTGACAATTACAAATGAAAGAAGCTCCTTTTCTGCTTTTCTAAAAGCATGTGTATTTTCTTTGTATAGAAGCAATATTTTAGTAGGAATATAGCCACTTTACAGACTTTGTACCCATAGTTTTGTAAATTTCTGCATGTACATGTTGCATTACAATTTACAACCTCTTTGTACCCATAGTTTTGTAAATTTCTGCATGTACGTGTTGCGTTACAATTTACAACCTCTTTCTGACATTAAATTTTTGCAATTTTGAAAAATATCAGTTTTGTCATGTGCTGTTTTTTCCTTCTATGAAATGGCATCCATATTTCATTATCAGTTCTATCAGTCCTGTTGGGATTGTTTCTCCATCAAAAGGGCATCCTATATTTAAAGCTATGAGATTTTCCATGGTGGACATAAAAATCCTTTTCACATAGAGCTAGGTAGCAGACAGGAACAACAATGGGGGTTTTGTTCTTTTCCTTCTATTCAAGAAGAGCACTTTTGCAAGGAGCATTCCTCATGTGAACAGTGCATCTAAAGCTATGTGGTTACTCACCAAAATATGGTTACACACATCTGTGCAGGCACATTCTAGAAGGGAAAATAATAACTTCTTTCTCAGCAGCCTCCCTAGCGTGTTGTGTCAGCCCTTAAATATGTATGGGGTCCTGGCTGAAGACATCTACTGTCTCTGAACCTCCTCAGTGCAGGATGAATAATGTCCTTTCCATATCGTTCACTATTGCACCAGTTTTCCCCAGCCTTGCCTTTAAACATTTAATTGTTATATGTCTATCAGGGTTCTTGTAAAAGTTGCCCATATTTAAAAAATTGAATCCTTTTCTCTTTCACCCAAATACTTCAACTGAATTAAAAGAGCAAGTAGTCAAACGAAAGCCTTTAAAGGAAAGGGTTTCAGTTAAAGCAATCAAATGGAAGATACAGTAAAAGAACAACCTTTACTCCTTATGATTTTGGCAGATTTCTACAGGAAATTTCATCTCTGCATCTCTGCACCCTACCCTTACCCTGCCAGAGGTATATGTGTTTGGTAGTTTTCAGGAAGGCATTACTTTACAGAATATATTTAAGGCAGAGTGATAGTTTTTTATTTATCTGCCTGAGCAGCTGATGGAACACCACCTCTCTTTAGATTTTAAAACTATACTTGTTTCTTCCAAAAGAAAATCATGTCTCTTGCTTGCATGCTACTTTCAAATAAGTCTCTTGCTGAAATTAAAACTCCTTTTAGACACTTACAATATTTAAGTGTAAATTTGTCTGGTCTTGCTGCCATATTTATTTACAGTTTATTCATAACTGTCTACATCCTCTTTTATAAATATATTCTATAATTTTGTAGAGTCAGGAGGGACAAGATTAACCTCTCTTTGTACTTTTTAACACTAAAATACATATTTATTCATAAAATTATTTATATATTGATAGCAACTGCCTTGAAGTATTATAAGACTATATTCAAATTACTTTTTAAAAAATATTTGGGTTGTCTTTGTAGTCCTTCAATATATTTTTTTCTTTTGAAGCTCTAGAATTTTCACTACTGAAGTCAGCAGTCTGAAAGCAGTCTTAACCTCCATTACCTTTATTTATTCAGCTTCCGTCGCCCTGGATTCTTGCACAGTTCTCATTGTTCTCCTACCTTTCACTCTTTCCTCTTGCTCCCTGAATGTGGAAGTGCAGTGTAACCTGATGATGAAATAGGATGTTATCCCTTCCTGATGGGATTATTCCTCATTATTCCTTCCTGATTATTCCTCATTATTCCACTGAATAATGATCTCCATCTGGGAGGGCTGTTAATAGCTACTTCAGGAAACTTCTGGCACATTACTAAATTTGTCAGAGATTGGTTACGAGGTGGGAAGAAGTGCTGAAAGCAAAATTTCACATCTCTCCTATATTACACACATACTCAACCCTCCCTTCTTTTTATATTCCCTGCTTTTAGCTGTATATATAAATACATCTGTCTCTTTCCTTACAGTACTTAACTTACATTTTAGTTTCCATCTTACTATTTTTTAAATAATGAGTTTTTAGCAGAAAAATTTTAGCAAACATTTTTATTTCCCCCTTTAATCTTTCTTTCTGCATATTTTTTTCCTCACAGACAGCAATACAATCCTGCACAGTATTGATACTCTTGGGGTCTGTATTCCAGCTTTTTTCTTTTCCCTGTGCTTTGGTACTTTCTCTATTCTGGATTAATGGGTTTGTTGTTTCAGAGTGATGCTCCCTCTTGGTCAGAATTTGACCCAGCCTGTTCTTTTAGATATTTTTCATTAATATCAGTTTCCCAAGGATTTTATTTCATTCCTCTTTTTTATCCACAGTGATGTTCTTAATATTTTAAGATAAACAAAGTAAAAACCCCCCTCTGTGTCTTTTTTTTAAGATAGCAATAATCTAGTTTATTTATTTTTCTTAAATTCCTCTAGAGCAAAACCACCCCCATGTGCTTTTGAATATGCTTCATTTGTTAAAAACAACACAGTTATGACATTTCTCTGATGTTTCAGTCAGATATAGGAGAGATATTAAGATGCTGTATGCTCCATCTGTGGTGGCTCTAGGAAGGAGTCTGATAATTAAAGTCTTCCTCTCTATATATAGCTTTGCTTTAATATGTTTTACAGACTCTCATATCTTCACACTTTCTAATTTTTATGGGGGTTTTTTTATGTCTTTTTTTTTTTTCTTCTGTCCCCAGTCTCATGTTTTTTCTCTTTTTTTTCCCTTCCAAACACCTTGACTTATTTTGAAGATCTATTTCCAACTGCATCTCCTTACCCACATTTATTGCGAGGGATTAGCAAGGCGAGCTGGCATGCACGCCCGATCACAGGACAGGCAGTGGCCGTCTTTGCTGACAAACCCCCCTGCTGCCAGCCCCAGCCGGGCCGTGGGCAGGACCGTGTGGTCTGGACCAGCAGCCCTCAGCCAGGGACACGCCCGGCAGCAATGCAGGGATGGCCAGGCCCTGCAGCAGAACCTGGGATGAAGGCAGCTGCCTTGGGATAAGGTTGGCCCTGGCTGTGGATGCCCCTCTACCACTGCTTTGCGGCTGACCCACACCCCCACAGCAAATCCTCATCTCTTTGACCATCCACTCACCCACACATCCCCAGCTCACTTGTGCTCTTGTAACAGCTAGGATAATTCCATCACACTGAGGAGCGTAACTTTGTACTTACATCAGTATACCTGACAGCAGAAATTGATTTTTAAATACAGTAGCATTTTCATTGTACTACCATTTCTATTCACAGAAACCACTCATAGACCAAATTTTTTGAATTTGACAGCAAGATATATAAAATGTACACGGAACTGGAACTTCTTCTGTTTGCATTGAGAAGAAGAAGGATGTAGTTTTCCTGTCATTGTATAAATAATTCCTGAAGAAAAGCTATTACCATCGGAACTTGACTCAGTTAGCAAATGCTAATGACAGTCCTGTAATGTAAAATCAATAAAAGTTATTTGAACTAAACCCTTGATTTGAGCAGAGTGGAAATACACTTAATTAACACGCATTCAAGTGTTCTAAAGAAATGTAATTTCTTTATTTTCGAAACATCATGTTCTGTTCCAATCATTTTAGCAGGGCTATATTGGGTAGAATTTGGGCTAAGCCTACACAGTGCTACAACTTTTGGAATTTAAGTGGAATCATTGCCAAGTACTTTATTTCTCCCTGTTCCTTTAGGAAAAAAAAAGAAGTTCCCATCTTACAGTTCTTTAAATTAATCATAAAATTAATGTTCTATAGACTGGTAGGATGGAATGAATATATATGCATAAATACAGAGATATGATTGCATCTTTTGCTATCCATGCATTTTTTCATGGAACTGCCAACTTGTGTGTGCTTTCTACTGAAGTAATTTTCCAGGATTGGTGTCTTTGACAGAGGAGAGAGAATACTCTTGAGTGCATGTAGCACATATTTCTCTTACACTGGAATATGAAATAAAAGGTGAAGAAAAGCAGCACTTTGCATCATTACTCTTCCCATGTGCCTTTTCTTTCAGGCTAAGAGCAGTTTGACTCTCATATAGAAAATAATGTAATCAAGAAGGTATTAGAATGTGCAGTCACCTCTCTGACTGAAGGGCTGTGTCCTGAATTCTTATTTCTTCTGTACATCTCTTCTGTACTCTCCTGTAGTACTCTCAAATGGCTGAGAGACAGTGAGGGTAAGCCTCAGGCGCGATCCCTGCAATTCATGTATTGAGGATGTTGTAGAGGAAGAAGGAAGTGCACTGGAGAGCAAAGCGGGGCTTGCCAGGAACACACACTGGCATGTTCCTTCCCCACATCTCCATCTACAGCTCATTTATGAGTGAGAACAGAAATATCTTGTCCCACTTCCCAGTCCATTTCAGTAAGAATTGTTGCAGCCCTGGTAAAAAGCCTGGGACTAGTGTGGCCAAGAGTGCACCAAATGTGTTTTGTAATAATGGACTTGATGAACTTAGAGGTCTTTTTCAACCTAAATGGTTCTATGATTCTACAACCTAAACCTTTCTCTTGTTTATTGAATCACTATTTGATCATAGTACTCTAGCTTCAATTGACTGAAGATTTAGGAAAAATAGCTGAGAAAAGAAAACCCAAAAATAGTTTATTGAGATTTTTGGTCAGATTATTTATTTGTGTAGATTGATCTTATTAGCATGAAAAAAGAGAACACTTTTAACACAGACCCACAATATTTTATGTGAAGCCCTCTCCCACAAACTCAGAAGCTACCTTTCACATACAACAGTTTTTATCCATAAAGGCTTTTCTCATACTGTCACTGTACTGGAAAAAACATATATATATTATTAGACATCCAAACACACTGCACTGAGATGATGCACTCAAGGTGGCAAACCATTGCTTTTTTTGAATGAGGCATAGTGGAAAAGGATGCAGGAAACTGTAAGAACAATAGGTCTGGTCCCATTTTCCTCTTCTCTTTATATAGAGATTATGAAGGAAGTGAAATGGTTCTGTTTCCTCACATCTGACCTGTGAGAAAAATAGCCTGTGCAGTCAGTTTTAGCTTGGGAACAAATACAAGCCCTATTTCCCAGTAATGAAATAAAGGATACGTATTCCTGAGAAAGTGAGTAAACAAATCAACACCTTCATTTCTTCTGGTGTGAGATACTAGTCTCAAGTATTGAGACTTCAGTACTGCGTGCCTCTATGATGGAAACATGTTGATCTGCAGTAACCAGTTAACCAACATACCAAGTCTTTATTAATGACTATTTGCTATATGAGAAGTGGTTAATACTGAGCCTTTGTATTTGATAACACTGACTTACTTTTTTCTTGGTCTGTGATACAATTGATTGTTTGAAGAATAAAAAAATAGAACTACCCCTCAAACTTCTGTTAGCAGTGTAATTACAGTTATTTCTGGAGCAGAAATAGGCACATAAATTCTAGAATCATCAGCCCCCTCCTCACCCTCATCATTTCTACCAAATATGCAGATCAGCAGAAGCCCACTTTCATGTCATCTAATACTGTTTTACAAGATCCCATGAAAATTGGAATGGAGATTTACTGTTTACAATGGAGTAATGTGCTGGTTCCTAATACACTGCAGAGTGATGAGGTGCTCAGAGTGGCAAACCCTTGCTTTTTTGAATGAGTCATTGTGAAAAAAGGAGACAGGAAACTGTAAGAACAAGTTGGTGTAAACTTACTTAAGGAAGACTTGGATTCAGAGGAAGTGCAGTGGGAAGATTCTGTAATTGTTCACAGAGACAACACTTGCTTGTGTAAAAGACAGCTTTTGGGCTTCTTTCAGTAAACATAAAGGAAGTGGGATCCACCTGTGTAATTTGTGTGACAGAGAACAAATAATATCAGCTTCAAAATATGACATCACAATACCTTCAGAGGCAAATATTATTCATATAAACGCAACACAATCACATGGGATAACTCTAGACAAAAGGATGGTCATACATTTTTCTTAACTATATTTTAAAATCTAAGCTTCTTCAGTATGTCAGAGATCCTTGGACATAATTTCCTCAAGGAAAAATAAGAAAGGGTAAGACTTATCCCAGAAGCTTTTGCAATTGCAATTCACTTTGCAGATTAAAAATTTATAAAACTTCGGTGTTAAATGCAGGAGAAAATGGTCCCATTTGTAATCAAACCATGTGGTATAGTTAAAAGTGCAAATTAGTTTGATATTCTCATAGTACTTCCCTGTTAGCTATTTGTCTCCTCTCTGAAATCAACACACAGTTTAACCTTCTTCACCATGACAGAAATCCTCCTAGGTTATGAGGTCGATATGTGAGACCACTGCCAGTGCTCCAATGGGAAGATAGTTGGGAGTCTGATCATTGTTCTCTCTTGCAGTTTCACACAGCATGAAATCAAATTATTTAGGATCTAATGACTTGTGGCTGCCATGCCAGTGAAATTAATAAAATTTGATGACACATTAATTTGAACTTCATTTGGATTTCAGTGCTGGCATTGTGTCTTGAAGCCAAAATGAATTCCTAAAAGGCAGTTTGTATACAGATCTTACCCTAAAAAATACACTTCCCCATATGCAGGAAACAATCAGGTGTTTCTGTATGTGACTTAAAAATACAATATAAATTCAGTCCAATTGCAAATATTATCAGATTCAAATGGTGTGATAAGCACCCTAAACACTGTTTTTCAGCTAGGAACCTGGAATGCAGTCAAGCAAAATTACAGATAAAACTGATCCTTAAAAATGCTTATGAACAGGAAACTCGAATTAAGTGATCATTAATTGTCATGAATCCAGTTATAAAGAAAGTTTTCTTCCCTATTTTTAGCCAACTGTAAACGTCTGTGAACCATGATTACATGTTCAGCAAGTCTTGACATTTCACCAATTAAAAAAAAATTACTGTGATGGCTTTTGCCATGACACAATTTCATATGCTAAGTAAATGCATTCTGACAAATGCAAATCCACAGTTCTATTTCAATAAGATTTCCTTCAGCAAAAGATTTTATGCACTTCTGTCATGACTCATGATAAATGCCTGAGCTTTAGGAAGGAAATTTATATGAAACCAATAAATAAAGATATTACACCTACAACTGTATTTGATATGGATGTGAGTAGTAATTCCATATTAATATAACTGTCATCTCTACTACCATTATTTGACATCTTTTATGCAAAGCCTGTTTTGTTTTTTTTATTTTTTCTGAAAAACTCCCCAAAATATCATTATGTGTATGTATATGTGTAGAGGGAAAGAAGAAAGGGAGGCAATTTTCTTTCATGATGCATACCAAACAAGAGGACAGAGGGACTGGATGATTCACCTGTTCCCATGCTGTCTGGAGATCAGAAGATGTACTGCTGTTTCCTTACCACACAAGATCCTCTGCTCTCTCAAAACATTCATGCACATCCTCTTTACTTCACATCCTTTTGTGCAGAAAAGCATCGCTCCCCGACTAATTTTGGCTTTGTGTCTGTGTGTAAGGCTTTGGGTTCAACCTTACAGTTCACCTTTTCAAGTGACTGCTGTCAGACACACAGTGTGCTGTATAACTAATGTTATAGGCCCTGTCTTTTAGCTTATATTGATACAGCATCCTTCTGTCATTTCATGCAGAGGTTTACTCTTGGCTTAGGGGTGGAGCAAGTAATTTCAGTGATTTACTTCAAGATTTTAAATACTCCTTCTCTTTTCCACTGCAGTAAAGGTTTACATGCTAAATCTAGGAAGCAGCAGCATTATATTGTTTGAGGCACCTAGTGAATAATTTGAAGACTGATGCACTGAGGCCATTCCTGAAATAAGTCCTCTCTCCTGGACAGACACCAGTGAACTTAAGTGAATCATTCCATCTACCTCTATTGAAGCACTCATTCAAGAACCAAGACTGCCAGAAGTCACTGTGTTTGTATTTATAGTCTCTCTTATTCTGAGGCTGGTCTGGCATATTTGTTTTTACATTAAAAGAAATGTTTATGTTTTACTAAATTACTTTTTCATCTCACTGAGAGAGTAAAAAAGAGAAAGTTTTGAGTTTTTTTTCTGTTGTTCTCCTTTGGTGGTTTTTTTTTGTTTTGTTTTGTTTTTGTTTTTTGGGGTTGGTTTTTTGTTTTGTTTTTTTTTTTTTGTTTGTTTGTTTTTTTGGTTTTTTTTGTTTGTTTTTGGTCATTATAGGTAAATTAAAACTAAGAGCCCATACAGTTAATATTTTAAAATATGGCTCTATATGCAAATTCATGGAAAGTTTTCCAGAGCATCACTATGCTTTTCATTTTGGTGAAATTATTTTTGTCAGCTTGAAATAACTGCTGACTTAAGACAGAGAGAGTGGCCAAGGAAGAGAATAATTGGACAAAAAAATATGAAGATGCTTTGGGTATGCAGTGCTGTTTTCCTCATTGATTGACTTGTCTCAAAAAATACAGCTATTCTTGTGACTGCCCCTAATATCCATACTCTCTCAATATTACTTATTCCCCACAGCCTTCTACAATAGCATTGACTTGAATTTTAGTTTCTTATTGTACCCAAGGACCCTGTCACGTTCTAGAAAAAGATATCTTACAGAGGAACGTAGTAGATCCTCTACCATTTGAAATCTTTAAATTATATGAGGATTTTTAAGACTTGTTTCAGCCTGGGCTGATGTGGCTTAACGAGTTCATGCTGAGTTGCATTGAGTCATAACCCTACAGCACGTACACCCATGGTGAGAAGTGACTCAGGGCAGGTCGATGGCACGGATACCTGATGGGGCTGGGCTAAGACAAGACACACTCCTGTTTGAACCACAGCACCACAGTTTCCATCCAGCTTTGGAGACAGCTAAGGAGAATCTGGCACTTTGAACAGGTACAAGTTACTGGTGTTAGAGCAGTAGGGGGGATGGGGAACAGGCACATGCAGCAGGATGCCTTTACTAAATCAACATGTCAAACAAAAATATGTTGTAAGACAAAAGTAGGACCTGGATTATGTAAGAAGGCTGTTAAGGTGATCTCATCTAACAGTGAAATCTGCAAATCATGATGTCAGTTCTAATGGTTTTTACCCAGGGACGATCTCAACTGTGTATACACTTGTGATGCATATGCCTGCCTACGCATAAGTACATGTAATATGACAAAAATTTTAAATAACAGTATAATAAAAACCAAGAACAGGCATGAGTTATCATGAGTATCAGATATAAGTTGTCATCATGAGTTAACATACACTAGTAAACTGAGAATGTCCAGTTAATATATGTTGGAAAACAATATAAATGACTATTACCTAGCAAATGACCTTGTAACGTTCCCCTAAATTTTTCAGGCTTGGCCCAACCTAATGGTGTTGCACACCTGTCTCTGGGGAAATTTGTAACAATAAATGTATTTGCCATGTGTTTACTGTAGACATTAAGTTCTTTTATCAAGCTAATTGAATGGGGTGAGAAGATATTCAGATTCCATGCAGAATCAATGAACAGCTGGAAGGAGAAGACAAAGAGGTAAAGCTGGTAGTGACTGAGAGAGGTTATTAATTACTAGTGTGCTTTTAATACCATTTCTGTTTGGACCTCCTGTGTTGTTCAGAGCTGTCACTGAAGACATAGGAAAAGAGGTGCTGAAGTTTGTGTGATCCTATTTTAAATTACGAAGTGAAATATCTGATGGTATTGAAAACTGCAAAGTCGTGTACTGGGGGGGAGAGTAATCCTAATTATCTGTAATAGGACAATGAATGACTACTACTTTGGAAATAGTTTTTGAAACCATTGTGCACAGTGCTTAGAATTTTTCAAAAAGTCAAGTAAAATGGTGAGAATTTTTATTATTGGGAGTGAGAACAAAGCAGAAATCATCCTTACATCTTTTGTATATACTATACCCACATGCTGAGTAATACTGACAGTTCTGCTACTTCAATCCCAGAAACTAACACAGAATTGTTTTAAAAATTATAAAGAGAAACAAGAAGGGTCAGCAGCAGGGAGACAGATTTATCTTGTATGAGATTAAATTAGGGAATGTGATGGAGAAAAGAGAAGATAGAATAATTAGTTGCTCCAGTAAGTGCCAGGAGAAAAGCCGATCGTTTTCATTGATTGCAGTGTTTTCCAAATGCCTGCTCTCGGTCCCTGCTGGAGGCAAAATGTCCTGTTAAATTGATGGGTTGATCAGATGCAGTATGTCCACTGTGTTGTTCTCAAGCCATGGTTTTTACAATCATGCATAATTCCTCTGTTTGGCTACCTTCATGGGCATCTGGGGGGACAGTAACAATAAAGAGAGATGCCAAGGAAGGTCAAATCAGAATAGTCTGTTTTAAGGCAGAATCTCGTGAGTTTCAGGGAGCACTCTTACATAGCTAAAATGCATGATGAATTATGAGTCTGATGATGACCTTCACCAGTTTTATGAAATATGTATGAGCAATATTTCCATGTCTATCCTGTGAGCTTGTAAAGGACAATTTTGCATTTCCTTCATTTTTTAAACAGCATCAGTTTGTGGAAACAGAATGATGGGAAATCACCATCTCCATAATTATCATGTTTCCTGCTCATTGATGCTGCCTCTGTAAGGACATAATCAGTCATCCAGTTCTGATGCTGCCCAGCCAATTTTTTTGTACTTTGGCAGTATCTGTTACCTTAATTGTCATTGTAACTGATGGTTTTGCTTTCTTAATAACCTATTTTAATATTACATGACTAGGAAGGGCCATGAAAGAGATATTAACAAAAGTGTTTCAGAGACAAATACTTGTGTATAACTTCCTTCTCAAAAGACAAAATAAATAAATAAATATATTAGGCTTACTGAAAAAATGTTTTAAAAGAAAATGAGGAATTGCAGAGTTTTGTTCATCTTTCTCACATATGTAGATAATGCTTCTTATAAATTAGGGTCTATGACTCAAAACTGAAAAGAATTTTTAATATTGATTTCATTAGCAGCATAATAAGAATACCTTTGGTCTGAAAAGTCACAAACTATTACTTGATCAAACATAAATTATCCATAACAATCACATTATGCAAAGGCCTACAAATCTGTGCAAATGTAATGAGGTTTTTGACAATTAAGAAATCTAGACTACGTACAACCGAAAGCATGTTGTTAACAATTATATCAGAAAATAAGCACTTTTATTCTATACTGCTAAATAACTGGAATCTTCAACATATTTGATAACATACTAGTCAGATTCACTTGTAAAAGCTTTATCTCAGATCGACCTTAAAAAACTACTTTTTTGCTGAAATATTTAGCAGTTTGTCAGTCAATATAACAAAGACCTTAGAAAAACAGTACGCACATATGGCATCATATGCACAGAGCATCAGTGCTCTTCAGATACTACATTCTCCTGGGAATTTTCACTGTCTTTTGATTCAAGATAGATTTAAATTTCATTTATTTCACTAGTAACTTAGGAATGTAGCCCTTTAAATCTTGTTTTCCTAATTATCAAAGTTTGTTTTTTTGCAAAGAGAACCCCTTGCTGATGTAAAATACATCTAATCTGTTCCAGAAAATATTTTGGTAGCATATCAAAACCAGATACCAGTATGTTTTGTTGGTTTGTTTTGGTTTTTTTTTTTAACTACCAAAGATTCTGTAACATACTGATAAATAGTGATTATTCAATGGAAAAGTTTTCATGAAAACACCATTAAAAAAAATCCCTTGGAAAAGCAATGGGCTTGGACTATAATCCCTGGAGTGATAAAAATGTGAGCTTCTTGGCATCATTTCCACGGTGCAAATCAATTTATTTAGCTGTAGGTTTGAGCAGAGCTTGCTGCAGTGGTTTGAGGTGCCATCACCTCTTTATTCCTCCACACACCTGGGATGGGAGAATGTAATAAGAGACCAGCCCCAAATGGTGCAGCTCGCCAATGTTCACAGTCTGAGAAAGTCCCAGCCTCACCTTCAGAAACAAGGGCATGAAAACTGTGAATTGCAAGGGCTGGAAATAGTTTCTTTCATCAACTCTGCTTTAGGGGCAGTCACGCCTGATGAGGAGGTGGGAGAGACAGCCGGGAACGGCAATGCCTTCAGCTGTGGCAGTGGGAGAGCCTCGATGAGAGCCTTGAGTCCGACCGGGGGGTTTGCGGCAGCTTGATCGCTTTGTAGGAGTTAATGCAGCTCTCAGCTTAAACGTCGGAGTCCTTGAGGAAGGACGTAAACGTTTCTGTGAGGTGAAGAGGGAGAAAGACGCAGGAGTCGCAGTGAATGCCATGACATAAACCAGAAAAAATTAAATTGCATTCTCTCTGCAGCGTAGGGGGCGAGGATATGGGTGCTGAATGGAAACGCAGATACACTGCAACACAACTTTATCGAGGGTAAATAACTTAGCTCGTTCGTTTTCTTTGGAAGGCGAATGGTTTTCTAGGAAAACATAAATGTGTGTGTGTGTATGGGAGGGTGCGCTAGGGAATGTGGCACGATGTCGCCCGGCGAAGCCAGAGGGGATGTGGCACAGGACGGTGACGGAGAGTGACTGAAGCAACACGGCGAATCACAGAAAGCTGACCCACTGCTTGAAGGCCTTGGAAGGCGCTTTACCTAACAAACTCCCTAGCACCCGTGCCGCGGGACGGATGTAACCCGGGCAGGGCAGGGCGGCACTGCTCAGGGCACTGCACCGCCCCGCTCCCACAGCACGGCGCACGGGCAGGGCCAAGATGGCCGGGAGCACCGCCCCGGGGCGGCGGGAGGCGGCGCGGCCTGGCNAGCGGGCGCGGCTGCCTCTGGCCCGGGCGGGGCCCGCTTCCCGGTGATCCCTGCGCGGGCGGGCGGGCAGCGCTGGGATCCCGCCGGGCTGTGGGAAGGGAGCCGCGCTCTGCCTCCCAGCGCCGTCTCGCCCCCCTCCCCGGGGCCAGCAGAGCCTGCTGGGGACAGGTCGGCGCGGTGGGTGACAGATGTGCTGTGAGTGTGGGTGTGTGTTCGTTCGCCGCGGTTCTGCCAAATAAGGAGAAGTTTGATTTCCATACCACGCGCTGCCTTGCAGCAGTGCACTGGCACCAGGAATATTGGAGTCTAATAGTTGGCGTGCGCTTTTGATAGTTGGTGTGTTGAGCATCTAGAGTATAAAGCAAATATTTAAGCTTTAAAATACCGAGCATCCCTGCTCCTTGCTCAGCCACGCTTCTCTGATCTCAAAGTCTTGCCTAATAATGTAGAATTTAGCATTTTTTAATTGTAAATACTGGTGTTTGTATTGATGGTGTACATGTGGGAACATAATTAGAAATCTACGTGAATTTAAAGAGCTGGGAGTAAAAAAAGACCTTTAAAGTGAGAAGAACTTCTTTGAAAATAAGATAATTATGCCGTTGCGATGCTCAGTATCATAACTGGCAGTCTGACAAATAATGGGAGCGCAAGCTTTCTAAGAGACGGGTCATATTTTCCTTGCTGACTTGATCTATGCCGTGCCGAGCCAGACCGAGTCCGGCAGTTTGCAGAGCTCACCTGCGGCGGTGGGAGCCGTGCAGCCTCCCTGCCCTGCCCTGCCCTGCCCCGCCCTGCCCTGCCCCGCCCTGCCCTGCCCTGCCCTGCCCTGCCCNACTTCTGGTCAGCCCTGCCCTGCCCTGCCCTGCCCTGCCCTTTGCAGCGGCGGTCCCACGGCAGCTCGTCCAGTTTCAATGTCACCTGTCGGTCGGTCTCCTGATAGCCGCTGCAGTGCTGCTGTTGCCGTGCTCTAGGGAGGAACGAACCCCTGTGGTTTGGCTGGGGCTTTGCCTGAAAACCTACGCTGATAATTG
>VWZN01001597.1:103639-114190 GCA_013396955.1 Regulus satrapa | reverse complement strand
TTTTGATTTTTTTTTTTTTTTTTTTTTTTTTTTTTTTTTAATCTCAGGTGATTTTCTCAAATGTCTGGTGGTTATTTTCAACATATGAAGAAGAGGACTGGTAAATCAATGTTTACAAATGAAAATGTGCCATCAAAGTATAAAATAAAAGCACATACTTAAATTTGTGTTATTCTGACTGCTTTGGTTTATCTTTTTATTTGCAATCTGAAATGGAAGCAAACTGAATTCCTGCAAGGAGCATATTTAGGCAACTGTTCAGAAAGCACGACAGTGAGATAGAAATAATTTTGCAGTATGATTCCATAGGAAAATGACTGCCCTTTGGATTGACCAGATTGTGCACAAAAAGGCATGAATAATAAATGTTCCTCATTCATCTGTGTCAGGGTCATATGCTTTTGTTTTCTCATCCTCTAGACTTATGAGGGAAGTGGGTGAGGAGCTCCCTGAATGCTTTCCTGCAGTGTTAACTGGAAGTTAGTACAGCAGCTTCAGGCTGTGATTATTTTCCTGGTAGAAGTCCTATTTCCAGTCCTCCTGGAATCTCTCCAGGCAGAAGGTGGCAGGGGAGGGGAAGAAAAAAGCCCTTTTGATTGTTTTCTGGCTTACTGCCAATTATTTTTATCAGCACCTCCAGTAGGGAGAAAGGGTTGCTGCATGAGGAAAGCAGCCCTGGGTAAGCAAATGGGCCGTGGGTGCTTCCTGCTCGGTGCTTACACTCCACAGCTGCAGCTCTTAAAGCTGCAGAATGGGTGAATTTCCCTTAGCAGCCTTTTACAAGTGCAAAATGTTTGAAAAGTGTCGCCTCATTTACAGATCCAGCAAATATGTGCATCCTTACAGCATCTTTACAAAGCTGTGTAGTTCCAGCTGCTACCCCTTTCATCTTGTTTTGCTCTGCTTTGTGCGACAGGAAAACAACTTCGATCCTGTGTGCAAACAGATCTGGGCTGCCTCTGCTTGTGCTGGCCCCAGGATCTGGAGAGCAGGGAAGTGATATGCAGAGGAACTTGAGCTGTCTGGGCCCAAGCCAGCTGGAGTGGAAGAGAGAGCAGGAGCTCAGCACAGCTTACTGGCTCCAGTGCTCTGTCACTCTGGTGCAGTTCTTCTGCTTTCAGACCTGAGCTGGCAAGTGCCTGCACCCCTGTGCTCCTCAGGCAGAAAGAAAGGGGAACAGAGACCCAAGCCTTCTGTCAGAGGGGTGAGACCAGACTGCTGTGTGTTGCCAGATAACTACAGTTGGTTTTTTTTGTATTTTGCTGCCAGCCTGAGTCTGGATTGTGTGGATTCACAGAATAGGCTGAGTATGCTGACAGATACCAAGTGCTTTGTGATTGTCTGAGATGCCAGTTTTGGTACAGAGAGTACCAACCTACCCTGGCCAGGAAGTAGTTATCTGTGCAAGTTTGTGACAGCCCTTTTCAAGGGCTCAGCCTTGAAAATTTAGTAAAAGACAAACCAGTAAATGTAAAGAGTTGGAGCTGAGACAGGACTATAAAGAGACCTTTATGTCTCTCTTATTTTAGATTTATCTTAACAATACTAATAAAAGTGCTCAGGGCTTCTGGGAACACCGTGTAGAAGGAGACAGAGAAACTTGGAATTAAATCTGTAACAATCAGAGGAGAATGTGACTTGTGTACTGCCTGGGGCATTTGGGTTTCATTTTCTCTCTGCTTCTGAAAGCAGGAGAGGAACAACAGGAACAAGTATGTATATTCAAGAATTTGCCTCCAGTGCAAAGTTTAATCCAGTATCTACTGGCCTCAGAATTGTGTAGAGTTTTCACTTCAAGTTATATGCAAGCACTGTTGACTTTCTAATTTTATTTTTTTTTTCCCCAGAGAAAATCAAATACTAACATTTCTTCCCATGCATGGGACAACATATCTGTTGAGGGAATAATTTCCACAGCAAATGGCTTGGACATGAAACATAGTTCCTGGAGCACTTGACACAATTTATAGAAAGCTGGGGAGAGGAATTACCTATTTCTATAAACAGTAGCACAATCAGCACGCTTCTGTGATGTGTTCGTGCTCTTGCCGTGGTTTGCAGGTCAGTCAGGAGCACCAGTCATTCCAAAATAGAAAGTAATTCTCTGGGGAAGTAGGAAGAATCAAAGATTTTTGACAACAGCCTCAGAGCTGTTGGTAGCCGTTACCCACCTGTGATAGTGCTGGGAAATTAGCAAAAGTGTAGCTTGGCTAAGTCAGTCTCCATCTTCATGATATCTGAGACCATGGTGGAAAATTGAAGAGAGGTTGGATGAACTCCAGGCAAATCTAACTGATGCAATTTAAGATGTCACCAGTGTGTGTCTTCAGCTGGGACTGTTAGAGTGGATGATGGAGTGGAGTGTATCCACTCACTCATCTCAGCCGTTTCCATACAAAATCCAGTGACTGGAGATAAATTTGCTTTTGAAAGGAGTTTTAACTAAGCTGTGAAGGTGCTGAAGTGCAGATCTGTGTAACCTCTTGTGAGGGGTGGGGACATCTTAAACTTTGCAGCTATTTCTCTTGTAAGCATAGATTTTTAGGGTTTGGTTGTTTTTTTTTTCTGGGAGTATGAGCAAAGCAAGTACTGAAATATATGCAACACTATCTTTTATGTGCCTCTCATGTTGGAATAAGTTTTGAAAATGCATGTTGTGTTTTGCTCGTTTCTCATGTTCCTTCCAAAGCTTTGCTGGAGGTATTCTTTCTGCTCCAAGGGATTTCTCTTGATGACAGCAATGTCACTTTTGACATTCATTCCTGTGTAAAGCTTTGCCAGAAAAAAATACTTGAAAGAAAGAGGAAGAGAAGCAGGAAGTTCTTACATACTGAAAACTTATTATATTGCCACTGCTACTAAGTGGTTTTATTTTAAATTAGTTGGATATTTTAGAAATCAGCTGATATTCTCCTCTGGCAGCACAAAATATTAAGTAAGTTTAAACAGTTGCAGAGTCTTTGCTAAGATGACACCACACGATTGTCACGGGACTGGCCTTATGGCTCCATACCAAAACACTAACCCTTAATGATATCTTTATAGCATCTCCATCTAGTATAAAAAACAGTCCTAAAAGTTTGTTCCACAGTCTGCAGCGTAGGTTCTGTTCAGAATTACCTGAAAATCCTTTGTCTGATAATAATGGGAACAGTGCTTTCAAAAAGCAGAACGTGTTTCTTTTGGAAACTACAAAGTCAGTAATTCTGCAAAATTCATACGATCTGCCTTTTCTCTCAGCAGCAAAACCCTTAACAGTTTAGATCTCCTAATGACTTGATTTTCAGTGCAAGATATCTTCAGCATTTTAATCTAAAATGTCATTCTCAAAGAAAGGTGAGAGCAGGTTGAAGAGTTTCTTCAGTGCAACAATTTCTAGGAATCTGCACAGTCAGTATTTCCAGTATTTCCTCTGGTTTAAAAATAAGTTGAATGGGTTATGTGAGGATAAGTGCTTGACAGTGTTTCTAGAAAACAGTGTTTTTAATGTCTAGTTACATAAACCGCCTAATGTGAAATTATTCTAATCAAGTTTTCCTGAGGGTGGCAGTTCACTTTAGCTCTGCCATTCTGAGTACAGCTTTAGCCACAAATGCACTGCAGTGCGTATTTAAGCAGCCGAAGCCAGTCTGCTGGCATGTATTTTGAATAATACACTAGAAGCAGCATTATCTTCTGGTGTAGCCTAGATGTCATTGCAGATTATGCTTATCTCTGCCAGAGCACCTGAGTGACTCAAATATCAGCCTGGTAACCTAGAGAGGGAGTCGTTCCACCTACAGATGCTCTCCTGAGTCTTGTCAGATCAGATACAGATCAAAACTCCTTTCAGAGAAATGCTCAGAGTCAGACCTGAGCATTTTCCAGTTGAGCATTTTTACAAATATAGCACCATTATGTCCATGACCTTGTTCCTTTTTGGAGCTTATTCCTTCACAACCACTGAAAGCTGAGTGACACTAAGGGTTTTGCTGCCACCTTGCCATGCTTAAAGCTCTTCTCCAGAGAGGACCATGGTATGTACCATGTAACTGTGTATGCATACTATGCATACTTATTGGTACAACAGGTACTTAAAACCTGGCTTTTTTCTTTTTTTCCTAGTGGGGAAACATGCAGTAAAATGGCAATTATGTTTGAATGGGAATATTGTGATCTGCATTTCCTGGTCTTTGCTTAGTCTGCTAAATGCCACAGAAGATCATGTTAGTAAAATTAATAGTCTGTATCTTGCGGAATTAGGTCTTTTGGAAAGTTTTGGTAATAGAAGAAGACATATTACTGCCAGGTCTTTTTTAGTCAAGAGGCCTTGGTCTGTCTCTGCAGCTGATGTTCTAAAAAGCTTCCTTTATAAAGTTCTATTTTGGAGCACAGTATGATTTTCTTGGAAATCTGCTTTTTGTTTTCTTAGGGAAAAAAAAAAAAAAAAGAAAATCAATAGCAATTGAAGATTCTCACTACCATTCATCAGAACTTCATCACCATGAAGGAGTTCACACGGAAGTCAAGAAACAAACACGGAAAATAACTCTGTTGTGGGTAACTTCAGTGGCACTGGAATATTTAAATTTGAGTATGTGACATCTGCAAGGCACTCTGTTAGCTCCAAGTCCACAGACACCTAAGGTTTCACTGGAAAACTTTGCTGGGAACCTAAAATCATGCAAACCTCCCCATAACCGGAAGCATTGCCACCTTGCCTCCACATTGCCACCAAAGTGCCTGTCTCAGACACATGACCACAGGGAATCAAGATGCACACATGCCTAAAGTCAACCAAGGATGTGTGCTGGGAAGCAGGGACACTTGAGTACTACTAGGTTTTATACAAAAATGCCTGCAATTTTTTCCTTAAGCACCCCCTCAGGCACGTTTCATTATCCTGATGAACTGGTTCTGGCCTGAAGGTGGTGGGAGCATCAGAAGCAGGTGGGTGCAGGTTGCTGCCAGGCCCCTGCATGACACGTGGTGTGCCAAAAAAAACCACGTCAGCAGGCAAAGAGAAATTGCTGTGTGAAAAGCTGTGCCTCAGGCTCTTTGGGAAGCTGGTCTGTGCTTCTGTGTCAAGCAACGCTGAGGTTGAAAGGTTTGCTCAGAGCCAAGAGTGGGATTCCCTAACCTGTGTCTTTGTGTCTGGAGAACAAGGCCTCTCTGTGTGCTTGAATTTGCATTGTGTTCCACTCAAGCACGTCCAGCTAGCTGGCCTGATAGAAGGGAACTGCTGTAGTGGGACTTCTCAGAATTGTCTTCTTTTCTATGAACACTTTTGGCAGTTTATAAAGTCATAGAATATTTCAAGTTGGAAGGCACCCATAAGCCTGTTGCACACATCAGCTTGGTTCCCTTTCAGACATCTTGCATAGTGAGATAAAGAGCCCCCCCACCATGCTTGGGACCCCATTCATAAATGTGCACCCTAGTACGGGTCTTGATAGCTTTGTTGACGTTACTGAACAAGTCTTAAAAGCATAACAATACGTGGCCCAGAGAATTAAGGGTTAAAACATGGCAATACCACAGTCCCACTGCCTTTACTAAGTTTAGTCCTGTACAGAACATGCTTCCCCTACATTTTGAAAGCTGCCAAAGACGGCAGGGTTTGCATTTGGATGTAAAAGTCAAACCTTCCTCCCTGCGGTCTGCAGCCTGCGCGCCAGCAGGATGTTGTGGTGGGTGACAGCCAGGGGTGAAACCCTTCTGCAGAAAAGAAAACAAAGCCAGTTCATGTCAGCAGAAGCAGGAGGGAGTAAGTGCAGCAAAACACAGCAAACTAAATGATACTGTGAATTTTTGCTTTATGGCAATCCAGACTACTCATGATCATGAGAGCACATATTTTAAATTGCTATGTTTTGAACAAAAAAAGAAGCATCACTAAAACTGTCTAGAAAACTCCTGACTTGAGCTGTTCCTTGCAAGTTGAATGTGTTGCTGTCAAGTCTCATGACAGTCTCCTTTAAATTAAAGAAACAAAACTAATTATCTCTGCGTTGTTAGTTACAGACAATGGCAATAATCTTGGCCAGTTAATAATTCTTAAGGGTAAAATGCAGACAGTTGGCATTTTATCCATTTATAATAATTTTTTTTAATGGCAGCGCCATCCCTTCTCTCCCCCTCTGCCTCTCCCACACACACTCAGAATTTTATGAGTCAGGCTGCAAGAATATCAAGAGGCTGATGCAAAAATTAGATTTTGGAAAGTTAGTTTTAGAAGAATGCTTGAGGTGTTTTTTCTTTGCCTCCCTTACTTTTTTGGTCATGTTTCCAAGCTGCTGTCTGTAGTACATAAATAATGTTTTCATTAAATCCAAAATATTGAGGGTATTGTAAGGCTAAGGTGAGGCCGCAAAAGAAATACTGTTTTTTTTTTCCCCATCAAATTTCTAAGAACGCTCCTGTATTTTATAGAATCTTTATTTTTGCAAATATCTAGAAGTCAGTGGGGCAGTTCACAGGGGATGAAGCCACATATTAGGCTGTGGCTATAGGAGCAAAGAAGCACTCAGTGTGAAAACCATGCATTTTATAACTGCACTCACTATCTGTGCAAGTTCCCATCCTCAGCACAGGTAGTGTGTGAGCCACTCAGGCATTACATCATGGTCCTGTGGCTTTGCAACCACAGCAGTTGGGGCTACCATACCACTGAACCAGGTGGTACTAGGTTCACAGCTTGGACATAAAATCATGCTCTAGACACATCCATCTCATGAGAATGGTTTACATTGCCAGTTTAACCCATCACCATTACAGTTTAAAAAAAAAATATACCTGGCACGAGCTGTTGTTGGAACAGAAGGTACAGAAAACTCCCAGAGCCTTGTGCATGCAGGCTCAGAATAGAGATGAATACAAAGTTTGACTTAAAACTTTGGAAAATATTCAGGCAGCTGATACGAAGATACACAGACATTAAATAAAAATGTGGATTTATAGTTTAAGTAGAAATTAGTCTTAAGCAAGCAAAAATATGCCTTATGTTAACAGAAAAATATGCTAAGTAAGGTAATAGAAAATTATTTAGTTCAACAATAGAACTTATATAGAGTTAGTGAGAAGATTAAGGTGTATCAATATAAGTTTGTGTAGTGTTATATGATTGGATAAGAAAAAACACATTGCAGTAGATGATTGGTGTAAGAAGTTGTTAGTAAGCTTTGTGAAGTAGTTGATTGGTTGAGAAACACTTAAAAGGCTTTGTAACTAAAACTATTGTGGCATCTGACATGATGGCGTTACATGTAACACCTTTAATGAGACTGACTGTGCAATAAATCATCTTTTATAACACCTCTCAGTCATCCCTGTCTCTCTTGAATCCTGATTAGCTTTAGGTGTTTCAGGTTTAAAGGTTCACTGGGGTGGTACAGCTGTGAAGGCTGCTGGATGATCTGGTCACCTGGTTGCTGGAAGGCAGCAAGCCAGGGGGAGAGACCTGGGATGAAACTTCTGAGAAAGCCTGAGGTTCCACTGGGTGCTCTGCCCGGTCTTGCCCATGGTTATGAGAAGATGCTCTGCTCCAGAGACACTGTTGTCTCTACCATGGATACAGCCATGTAGCTCCTCCTCACCTGGAGGTTCATGGTCTGAGGGGTGGGCACGATGCCTCCACCTGCCACCCCTGAGATGTGCCCTTTGGGGTGACTATCTCTGCCCCTGTTGGAGGAGGTAAAGTGCGAGTTTGTGCCCCTACAACACCAGCAGTCTATTTTACAGCTATCTATTATCTTCTGGTTTAGTTTGTATCTCTAGGGTATGCCCAACAACAACCAACCTGTTATACTACAAAATATCTCCACCTTTCCATAATGGATAGACAAAACAGCCTTTTGAATTCTTAGCCCATATATCCCAAATGTTCTCATTAAGGCATTTGATCACAGATCCTATCCCTGAGGCTTTCCTGGTAGCATCAGGGCTTTTTGGTGGAAAATTTCCAGAGTGCTATTCCTTTGAATTTGTCCAATTATGCACAAAAAGCCAGTCCTGACTGGAACATCTGTTTTACTGATGTAATGGTGCAAATGACAATATAATCTAGACTTTCATTTAGTTGCTTTCCAAATATTTTTCTTGTCAGACTTTTTTTCCACTATTACAGCAAAAAGCTTTTAAAAAAATCCATGTAAGACATTGTTTTGCACTGGGTTGATCGTAAGGTGAGAGAGAGAGATGGAGAGAAATACAGTGCAGAGCTTTTCCTGGATTTCAGAAAGAATGCTGACAGCAAGTATATTAATAAAATAGCCATTTTAGTAAGACAACAAAGAGAGAAACATAGCAAGTAATTCTTACGTCCCCCACAGCATCAGGCAGGCCCCATATGTATTTTCTCAGGGCAGAACCTTCTAAGGAAAGATTCTCTCTTTATGGCCCTTTGAGCTAGTAAATAATTTTCTTACAAAAAACCCAACTCTTTTCCTGAAGGATGTTTTCATGAGAGCTTCTCACAGCACTTTCAGATGAGGCCAAGGCCAACGGGATGGTGTAATTCCTGGTACCAAGGATGAGCTGCCCACAGGCTCCTCTCTGAATTATGAGGTGGCCAAGTTTGTCCCATGGTCAAGGGGTCAGTCTGTGAAGCACAGCTGAGGCCGAAGGCCATGCTGGATGTGCAACGTGGCACAGCACGGGTCTGGGACGGCTCAGGTTTGCTGTGGAGGAGGATTGATTCCTTGATGCACAGCAGCCTCCTGGTCAGGATCACTACACACAAGAATTTTAGTTGATTCCTTCTAACACTCCTCCTTGGAAGCCTCACTTCTGAAATGAAGTAATTTAATGTACCAGAGAAAGTGGGAAGAAAAATTGGGGAAGTACATTCTGATGTTGTTTTCAAGTAGAGTAACTGGTCTTCATGAGAGCTTGAGTGTTTCATGTGCTGGAGTGGACTTTAAAAATTGTTCCAATGGGAATTTTGCCAAATACACATTTTCTATAGTGTAAGAACTACATTGTATCACATAGAGTTAGGATATTAAAACGTATTTAATCCTACTTAGTGTCATGTGCTGTTTCTTGGCCTTCCTCTTGCAAAATTTTGGTTTTTTTCTGATTTCCTGCCAGGTACTCTAATGTTTGCCCCTTTTATACTGACACAGACACTTCTTCTCCACCCTGTCATGTCTAAACAGTCAATTCACTACCCATGGACCATACTGAAGGAGCTATGGTTACAGTCAGGGAGGAAGAGTGCAGCAGTGGCAGGGGTTCATTTTGTAACATTCACTTTCTTTATTCCAAAAGACATGCTCTCTCCTTTAGTCTCTTGCCTTTATTTTTCACAGAAATTTCATTTCCTACATGGTGGAACAAGTGAAGCAAGAAGCCTCATTAATTCCCAATCTTGCTTCCTTTTCTTATCACTGTTCTCCCAATATGACACGATCCCTGTAGGAAAAAAAAACCAAACAAAAACCCAAAAACATTTAATTATGGGTTATCTTCCATTGTACCTACACTAGGATGCAAAATAAGGCTCTATGGAAGATGCCTTTTATTAATCTAGAGTGTTTAACCTCACTCTAAAGCATATTGTGTAAATGCAGTATGATGAACCTATATACTCATTGATAAGCATTATCTCCATGTTGATAAGCATTTCTACATACAAATCCTTCATGAGGAAGATGGAAAGCAGGCTCTCACTCTGGATCTGTGTATGACCTGTTGGGAGCACATTTGGTTCCACCCCTTCACAAAGGCTTGTGCTCCATAATTTTGGCAGGATATTGATGGGGCAGGTGCAGATGGCCAAAGGACTGTAGCAACCTGAAAAATACTTGTCATCCAAACTTGAATGGAGCTCCAGAGGAGGCAAGGCAGCGCCCATGTCACCACTCCCTGCTCCAGACTTGCTAAGACCTGCCATGAGGCAGAGGTAGCAACTGAGCTCCTCCAGAAAATGTCAGATATCTTTTGCAATAGCAAAAAAAAAATGAATCAAGCTAAATACATAACTCCTCACAACCTGCACATACAAGTTAAGTTTGCTCTCTCATGTCATTCTTATTGTTAAACTAAGTCATGGCAATAGGCAGGGAAACTTCTTCAGAAGAATGATTTTGGTGTGCTTAAAATTTGGTAAACTTAGAAATGTGCTTTATTCCTTTTTTTTCCTGTGGACACATAATGGCTTTTAAAAGCAAGTGTAATCTTTAAACACACCCTGTCTGATCTTGTGTCACTAATTACATCTTACTGAGCATCACCAATCGACAGCTGTTTGTTCCTAAATCCTTTTTTAGAGATTTCCTTTCTTAGCTTTTCCTATTAGCACAGTACAAGATCTCAGACAGTGCAAGACTTGTATAAATAATACATAAACTGGATGCAAAATGTGTTTTCCCTCCAGTCCTCAAGACTGCCTATGAGCAAGATTAGAGGACAAGATAGTAAATATGATAGCTTTTCTTACACTCTAGCTGCTGTTGCTTATAGGAATGAAGTTGCTGTGCTCACACTTTTTTCCACTTCCATTTTATGTAACTTACAAATTTTTTAAGTGTCCTTCATCCTTTTTTTTTTTTTTTTTTTTTTTTTTCCTCC
>VWZN01001597.1:91800-102332 GCA_013396955.1 Regulus satrapa | reverse complement strand
TTTTTTTTTTTTTTTTTTTTTTTTTTTTTTTTTTTTTTTGGTTATTTTAAGCAGAACAAGTTATCCTATCACTTTCTGGAAAGGAAAGGGCAGAGCTTACTGCCTTCCCTAACCAGCTTTAAGCACACACAAAATCTGTCCCATTTATCCTTGTGCACATAAATACAACCTTCACTTATGCTGGTTCTGTCTTGGAGATGGACTCCACCAGTCAGTTTAAAATATTATCTTTTCCTTATATTCTTTTTGCTCTGATACACTTTTTTGTGTTGGCTCCCGAATGAAAGTGCCAAGATCTGTGTGTCTGCCTTATCTCATCAGTCTGGAGCTAAATGCAATTGTCAGCACATGGCTGCCACATCACGACAGTCAGTCTCACTCAAGGCTATCATGAAGGGCAGTATCAGCCGCATACAAGACTTGTGGTGCAAAGTGCAAAGCTTCTTGATAAAAGGATTCCTTCCCAAGTATGTGGCATGGGCATTTCAGCAGCAACCCTGAGAGGAAACAAGCTGAACCACATAGTTCTTTTGTAGCACAGAGAATTACTGATGTGTTAGTAGGGAAAATCAAACATCAGCTACCCCAGAGCACTAGGTTTGGCCAAGCATCTTATTTTCTCTGCTAAGTTTGAAGGTTGTAAATTTTAAGAAAATTTAAAATTATATTGACTTTCTTTGTCCTGTAGGGAGAGGAAAAGTGTGCAAACTGAACCATACCTGCATGTGTATATCAAGACAGACAATTTCTTGGTCCTAAAAGCAGAAAGTCTGTAGGATGAACTGAGCTATAAAAACAGGAACAATAAATGTGTTGGCCTGTCTCTGAAAAAAACCTGTCACCTGTGGGATCTGTGAAGATCTCACTGTGATGCCTCTGAGATTTAGGAAAGGCCAGGTGTTGGTTTTATTTTTTAAATGGAAACTTTTAATCTTCATTTGTGTTTCGGTTGCACACATAGGAAATTTTGAAAATTGGATGGAAATGAAACACTAGCTGGTCTTCAAAGCTTGTTACTGTTATTTTTTGTGCCTGCTATCTTGTCACTATAGAAGAAATCAGAACCCCTTAGAACTACTGCATGGGGCTCCTCATTTCCTCTCAGCAAAGAACAAGTTATAAGTATGTAAAAGTTAGGAAGGGCAGTGTGCACCACAAAGGGAGGGTCTAAAGGATACCATGACAGGTGGGCTGCCACCTTCCCCTGTTCCAGAGGAGCTAGCTTGAGTTTAACTCTGACCAAGATCAGTTGTTTTGCCTGAGGGGAGCAGGATGAAAGCTAGTGCACTGGAGAGCTTGGGATAGCTGTTTCCTGCTTCTGGCACCAGCCCCAGCTCTTTCTGTGACAGCTCGATGACTCTCTTTTCCTGTATGCAAGATGAATGTTTCAGGATTTATTTACTTGGCAAGGTGAAATGATGATTAATTTGTCTTAGTTTTTGCATTCTGATGTACATAGTATGATTAGTTACAATGTGTGCACACATCATCCCCCCAGCAGCATGTGCATGAACCTCAGCAGGAGCAGCTGCTTTCAATTCCTCCTCAGCCACGGAGGGAGGTGCCTGGATTTTCTCTTCCTTGGTTCCATACAAAGGTGGTTGTTTGCCTTTTATCTGAAGGTTTAGTGCAGGTATGGGTGTTTTGAAATCCTGTGGTTAACCATTCCCTAACTTCTGGGCTGGCCCCTATGCATGGTGATGAAGATCCAATGGATGCCAGCTGGCAGTCTTAAGGGGCCAATTGTATTACAGATTGCCCAGGAACATCATCCTCGTCCTTCTGTCAGGGCAATACCTCCCATGAGGACAAATTTCAATCTATTTGTAACAATATTCTTTGAATACAATGAGAAATGATACAAGAAGTTTGTGATGACAACATTATAAATAAGTACACAGTCAATGGGAACACCCCACAGGCCATTCATCCATACACTTGCATTAACTGGTGCTCATTCTGTGACTTCATTATTTTTCCCTGATTCACTGCAAAGGATTTACAGGTCTGGACATTAAATCTGTCTGATTTCCATAACAGAATAGTAAACAACACTGAATTTAAATTTAAACTCAATACCTGAGAGATCTACTCTTTCAGATTAGAGATAAGGGAATTTAGGGGGAAAAAAACCCAACCAAGCCAAAAAAGCCCCAGCTCTTCCAATACTCTTCCTCTCTTCTCAGTGTTTCCAAAGACTAAATGTCACCTTCACACTTTCCAGCCTTTTCATCATGTGCCTGGAGCTATACTTGATAAATTTCAAATGGATTCACTAGAATTGCTAGAGCTTGTGGTTCTAATGCCAGCTTTTCCTTTCTGTAATACAGAGGCAGAAAAGAGAAAAGGAATTATCTAAATTATCTGCTCCAGAGCCCCCAGTCTTACTCAGAGATATCAAGGAATGATGGCACATTAGACAATAAAAAAGACATCTCAATTTTTTTCCTAGTTTCTCCTTTCTAGTTCGTAGCAGAATTTTTCTGCTGGAAATCACATATCTATTACAATTTCATTATTATAATTTACAGTGAGTGCATGCATGTTCCCTTGTGTGAAACTGTGATATCCAACACACTTTTTTTTTTGGAAGTTGAAAAAGACTTCTTAAAGAAAGAGAGACCTTTCAGCCTGTGACAGGAATGGCGATGGTTGTGCCAAGTGAAGATGCTGATGATATTTGTGTACCACCTTTGTGTTATTTATGACTTTTGGCATTCCTCATCCTGCCCAAGTCATCCCAAATACTGCTTGTGGCAGAAAGGTACCGAATTGTTACCTAATGGGATCTGCTCCTGAAAATCACCAACCTCAGATGTTCAAAGCAGCAGCCAGGCCCAGAGTAATGAGTACCCTTGTATTAAGTGTATATTTCTGTGGCAAAGGAAGTACATTTGGCATTCTCTTATCTTCTCCTTTTTGAATTTTTGGGTTGCCATGCAAGCTTTTTATCAGCTTTTCACCAAAATTATATGCAGATAATGCTGTGCCTAGCAGCGGGGGCTTGGAGAGATCCCCAGTTTGCAACACCCACTGCCTGGATTGTGTCTCCACACAGGCAGCCCAGGGAGACCCAAGAGGGAGGAGGTCAAGCCAAACATAAGCTCTGGTGTGAATAAGCACAGGGAAGATGGTGCTGGGAAAATCTCCTGGGATCTTGCTGTTCCGAGTGCTGGCAGGGGGCCATGCCGGACCCCCTTCTGAGAAGCTGTCTCCAGTTTGCTGGTTTTGCCTTGTTCAAGGAAGTAAAGTTTTGTATGCTATTTGTAAGCAAGTGGAGCTGTGTCAAAAACATCCGCTTCTCTTATCATTACTCTTCTTACCAGAAAATTACTACAGAACCTTGAATTTTGGCTAGGCATTGAGATTAAAACACAAAAAGAAGATAAATACTAATTTAAATACACAAGGTTTGCTTGCTTCTCTTCAGGCATCCTGCAAAACTAATTTTCTTTTCCTCCTTACCCCCTGCCTGAGGCACCCATTGTCTATAATTCAGGATTCACTTGGGAATGTAATTTCTCTTGGAAGCCATCCTTCCTTATTATTTCTGATTATTTTTTTCCCCCTGGAACTTGCCATTTGCAGAAAATACTAATGATTTCTGAGTTCGATATAATTTGGGCCAAAGCTGAAAATGAAAGAGAACAAAAATTGTCCTTGAACTGGGAATATGGCCTTTTTAGACAGCTTCATCTAACTAGAACACTCCTAAATTACCATATACATTTTTGTGTAGTTTCAGAATAGAATTCTGAGAAGTTCCTCTGTAAATGCATAATGCCATTAATTTTAAGTGTAAGGCTTGATTTTAGCCATGGATTTCAAGGAATTTTACAAAGAACATCTGTATCATGGCCCTTATTCTAAGGAGTGTGAGATTTTAAACTAGAGAGGATGATTTGTTCATCATCATACCGTGAATATGTGGAATTGTTGGGAAGAGAAGGCAGATCTCCTGTAAGGAAAGTCAACAATTCACAAAACATATCCAGCAGTCCCCATCCCTGTATCTCAGCATGAACTGATGGTATAATTGGCTATGTACACGATTTTGAGTCACTAATACAGAGTCTATTGGAATTGAAGCTATTACTGAATGACCTCTCTCAAAGCTTGCTGTTTCATTTATTAATGAATTTTGGTTCTCTGTTTACTGCATCCTATTTGTATTGTTCTGTTGGCCTGCAAAAGAACAAAATGTACTATTCTTCAGATCTGAGTCTATGCAAAGAGTGACACCCTAATGGCATATAAAACTGGGAAAATATTAAATAACTAAGCTGCCTTTGGCATCTACAAATACAAGTTGGATTAGTAGAAAGAGAAAGGTCAAAGTACTGGCAAATTCCTTCTCTCATCTGGAAGGAAGTGAGCAGAAATCTCAGAGGCAGAAAGTACATTCTTCCATGTGGAATTTTGACTGATAATAGAATAGACTGAGCTGAGAATGTGGGGGAGGAAGATCCAATCAACTTAAGTAAAATGTAACAGGCATAGCTATGAGTAGGTGTTGTCTCTATTTAATAATAATAGCAAAGGTTTGAAAGTAAAGCAATTAGATGAAAATTATTAATTTAAAACAATTAGTTGGAAGAGATCTGTTAATGACATCATCAAAGCTGAGAAAATATTTTCTGAGTTTCTCTTTTTTGTACATTGTTTTCATGCGGCTGAAAATTATATCTCTTCGTCTGCTACAACACATCTTGTTCAAAGCCATTTTGAAAACTTCGCAGTTAATGTTTTGGTGAACAGTAGAACTTGAAACCAGAACCAGAATTTCCCTGAAAACCCTTGCTTTGTCTTGTTCACCTTTTAAATGGAAAATTATGGATTTCATGCTTCTGAAAGCAAATGACTGGGATGACTGTACATGGATCCTCAGTCCAGGCTTCAGAGGCCTTGTGATATTTAGTATGTGAATTTTCTCTTCTTTCCTATGCCATCCGTTCATTATGAACCTCTCCTTCCCTCCCCTCCCCTCTCCAGCTATAACAGGGTTGTTACCAGCAGGACCCACACTGGGTGCATGCTGAGGATAACAGCTGGTGCAGAGAAATGAATAGCCAGCCATTGTCCCTGCACCTGGCTGGTACCAGCTCCCACAGCCGGAGACGATAAACAGGGCAGCCACAGAGACGACTGGTGCATTTTTCTGGAGAGAAATTAATTAAACCATAATTGTGGCAGAAGTGTATGTTGTGTAGGAATTATGTTTAAATGAGATGTGATGAACAAGATCTTCCACTTTCTCCCATCAACGAAAGCTTTTTAGCTCTCTTGTCTTATGAACAGAAAGACCTTGGCGAGAGGGTCCTTTCACAAAATGGAAAAGAGGGAATCACCAGACCAGGAATGCAAATAAGCCTTCCGGCACACTGGACAAGACTCTAATCCTCATTATTCTTTGCGGGTGCAGTGGAGATTTGGATTGCTGCTTTTGTTAGCTAAATGCAATTGAGACATGACTTGTACCAGGAGGCCCATCTGTTGGTAAGAACGAGGATGGTGGGAGAACGGCAAGCACTGAGCTCAGCCTGCCCTGCTGCTTGCATGGCAGGCATACACAACTGCTGCAACCCTCAGTGATGTTTTCAGACATGGAACGTGGAATAGCTGACTGTTATCACCACAAAGTGCTTTGCCTGGTGACTGGCAAGGGACAGGTAAGCCTGCTGCATTCAGGAGGCTGGAGAAAGAAATCTTATCCCTGTGCTGCAGCTGCTGTGGTCCCATCACCAGGAAATAAGGTCTGGGTCAGTGGGATTGAGTTTCAGCACAAGGAGAATATCATGCTCATGCTTTGCTTTGGAGTTAGGACCTTCACCTTTGATCATGAGTGCTCAAACTCCCTTGAGTTCAAGGGATTGCACACAGGACCACTTTCCCTAATTTCACATACAGCTTTGCAGCGCTTTGCAGCATCACTACCACAGATATCTAAACCAATCTTCCCATGCAGTCGAGTAGTAGCAATTAGTAATAGCAGAACCCATCTCCTGAGATCTCATTATAAATCCCCAAACCCGTGCGTTTACACATAATTAGTGATAGCAGCAGAGACTAATCCCCTGCCTGTTGCTCATCCTAGGGATGGCGAATGTTTCCCCACTGGATTTTTGGAAACTCAATGGAGTTTTTCAAAAATAAACATCACAAAAGTGAAATAAATACTTTCCCATCCCTTCTCCTTCAACAACTGTTGCTATATCACCTTCCTACAGTTGCAGAGAAAACTTGCCCATGTGTGGCTTGGAGCTTTTGCAGAAAATAGCATCCATTATTCAAAGAATGAGTAACAGCTTACACATTATATGCTGTGTTTCCTTATCTTTTCCCCCTTAAAAAATGGCAAGAAAAAATGCTAACTAACAACTTCTTTGTAGTAGACACTCATGGAGTACTTCCAGGTTATGGATAAGATTGTGCTTTGAAGCTTCCCAAAAATCAGGTGTCTTTCACAGACACATGATATTCCCATGGAAAATCTGCACCCTGCCTGTAATCTCAGCAGTAACTATGTGAAATTGATGTATTTTTCTTCATCACCTACCAACTTATGAATAGAAGCAGGGAAGGTGAGAAATTCCACCAATTTTCACTCAATGGTTGCAAAAGCAATGAATGTGCTGCTCTGCAAGTAAATGCTCCCAAGACTGGAAAAATACTTGGGGCTTCACAAGAGTCCACATTCCATGAGTTGGCACAATTTTCTTCTAAGCTGAGAAGCTCATGTTTTCCCTGAGAGACTTCACCATCCAACTGCAGCGGGCCTGTCGGCCACTATTGCAGACTAGGGACAAAGAAAGGTGCTTCAGAAAACCCGGTTTTTATTGTCTTGAAAGTTGGAAGGTTTCACATAACACTACTTAGGAAAAATGGTAAGTGATGCATAGGACCACAACTTACAGAGACTGGGATGAAGAGCCAAAGTCACTTCATCTCTTGCTTTTGGAGTTTGGGCCAAAGCCATTGAGGAGAGGAGAGCTGCAGCACAGATTAGTCCAGGAACTCATTGAGGGGCTTTCCTAACAGGGCATGGGAGGTGAAAGTGGCACCAGTGGAAATCACAGATGGGGGTGACAGAGTGAGAGGATGAGGGATCAATTTCTCTTCAGAGAGGGTGTCCGTGAACAGCAACTAATTGGAGCTCAAATGTGAGCTTTCAGTCATCTTAAGAAGCTGGGTGAGCAGGATTCTGTTATCTGGAGAAGTGGCAGTAATAGCTAGCAATAAATCAACCAAAGTATTCCATTTTATCTCCCACACAGGATGTTTTCCTTTTATTTCTTCATTATGGGTAGTTCTATTTGATCAGCTTGAACCTGGGCATGAATGAACATTTGTTGTTCAATTAATTGTTTGGAGAACTGCAGAGGTCTGAATTTTCAGCATTTTAATATAATTATTTCTTTTTAAACTAATGCTTACATAAAAAAGACAGTTTAGAAAGTTTAGAATACAGGTTTTTTGTATTAAGTATTTCTGAGAGGAACATTCCAAAATGATTCACAACATCTTCCCTAATCTTCCATTAGCTCTCTCTCACACTTTTTGACAGCCGTGGAGTGGAATATGTCTCTCTCTGTCAGCAGTTTAAGTAGAATGGCACTATTTTATCTTCTCCCACTTCTTGTCGATTGACCCTGATTTCAAATGTCTCGTCTGTATCTATTGAGAAACCCTTGTTTGTTCCTATACCATCATGCTGATTAGGTGCAGTAATTTATTTCTGTTATTGATGTTTTCAAGCTCATTTTTTAACCTCAAAGGAGATTACACCAAGAATGAAATACTGGCCAATACCTGTAAACCTAAAATATATTGCTTCGGAGAATTTTTCTTCTCTGTAGAAAACAGACATCATATTTTTTTCTCAGCCTCTTGATTCTTTCTATGTGCAGCTCTTTTGAAGTATACAAATGTGATGCTGTTTACACTACTGCAGCTGTGTCTTAAAGTGCCTTTCATGTTCTAAATCAAAATTCAGTGAGATTTAACAATTGTGAATGGCTGCAAATCAAGTAAACTAAAGTCAGCTTTCTGGGAGTGTTGCTAGGTCATTGTATAGAGAAAAATAAAATATAAAGAATTACAAAGAAGTATAAAATGCAGTGAAAGGTGGCATGTTTTGCTAACGTCTTCCTTATTTACTTACCAAAGGAGGGCATATCTATTCTGATAAAAGAACTTCTGGGGAAGTATGGTAAATGGAAAAGATCTAAGTGTGAACAGAAATCTGGTTAAGTTTTCCAAAGTTTGCGTGAATGACATAACAAATTACCTGATTTTTAAAATAACTAATTTCAGAGTGAACTGGTAACAACTACTCTGTGTACTATATATAGAAAAAAAAAAGAGATACTTATTTTTGAGTTATGAAAAACAAGGCTTCTGCAAAGGATTGGATTGTGGAGATATAACTTGCTGATAATTTGCAGCACAGGTTGGTGTGGACTTGCTGCACTTGTCAGAAAGATGCATCCCCAGATCAAGACTATGCCAATCTTGTTCCCCTGCAGACCGGGTGAGGGAAATCAGGCAGCATACATGGCAGCATCAGTACCTGCCAACCAGTGGAAGAATATTTTTGGCCCCAGAACATTAAAGCAAGTCTCAGTGACTACTGAAACTTCCACAAATTGCACTTGATGTCTGTGATCTCATTCTGAGAAGGTCTTCCCTAGAGGGCATGACCCTTGCAAGGGCGTAAAGGCTGACTGAACAGCAACAAGATTTGATCTTCTAAACCAGGCAGCTTAAATTTTGCAAAACTGATGCTTGAGATATTACCCTCCTGTACCCAGCCATGGGAGTCACTCCTCCAGCTCTTCTAATCCACAGTAAAGAGCTGCTATCTTGGCTCAAACTGAACCATTTAGTCTGACACTCAATACCTACTCTGGACAGGTGAATTGGGCCCCTATTTCACATCCATGGAGTTTTCACTGCTTTATAGGAACTTGAAGACTTGAAAAGTTTTTCTTGGAGTTCTGACCCCCTGTTAGAGCAGGCAAGCACCTTTATGTGCCTGTGAAGTGGGGGAAAGAATCCTCTATTTTTTTCCTTTGCAAACCTACAGACTAACTATGGGTATGTAGTAAACTACATAGTAAACTATGGGTAAAATTTGCTCTTGCCAAAACAAATTGAAGTCTGGCAACCAAGCTGGCTGGAATCAGGATTTGCCCAGACTTGTGGTCTCAGACGCTAGCCACAATTTCTCCATTCCTCTGGTTTCTAGATAAAAAAGCTATTTAGAAGCTTCAAAACTGTGAACTAAGGTAGGCAGGACATATAGCTATGGGAATGGAAGACAGTGAAAAGCACATAATTTCAGAACATTTCCACCAACACAGGGAACTTAAAAAAAAATATATCTGAAATGCTGATGGCTGCAGGCAAAAAAACTAGGCTATTTGACTCTAAACTACTTGTGATAGCTATTTCAAGAGTATTTGTGTTTGAAAACACAGTGGCTAATTTTCTTGGGAAACTAAGACCCTGGCTACAGCTACAAGATTATCCAGAATGTATGTAATTTTTTCAAGGAAAAAATTTGGGAATCGTTCCAAACAGTTTGCCCAGCTACTTCCGACAAAATTGTGACTTACAAGATGTGGCACATACCTATCAGAGAGATCTCACCTACTTTGACCCAACCACTTTGACTTGACCTCTAGAGCACCAACAGCTCAGGCATGGTCTTGTCCTTCCCAGACCAACTGCTCAATTTCCTACACGCCTGTGCACTTCTTCCTTAAGGAAATAACAGAAACCTAATCTCCAGGATCTGGATGAGAAGGGGAAAAAAAAAAAAAAAAGCTAATTTATGTGCGAGGAAAAGCTTGCCAAGCTCAGAATAACGGCTCATCCTGGGAGCTGGCATAATGTTCTTATGATAGGCGGCAGTTTTTTTATTCGCAAACTGAGTAAGCTGGTAGAGCATACGGGCAGGTGACACCAATGAGCAGCGAGCTGCTGCTCGTCAGCCGGGAAGAGGCATGTCACAAGGGCTGCTGTTCCGCAGCTGACGGGCAGCAGCATCTCGCGTCTCTGGGCGCAGGAATTCCGCGATTATTAGTTACCGATTTTCCGCAGTGCCTCCCACCGAGCCCTGGAGAACTAAAAAAAAAAAAAAGCAGATGAGACTCCTGGAGAAGATGAGGCTTCTGCCCCTCGACAAGGGGCTTCCAGCTCCGCTCCAGAGGAGCGCAGCAGTTCGGTCCTCCCGTAACTCTTATCCTAAAGGTTCGCCCCCCGCCCCGCTGTCCGTCACCCACGGAGCGACCCCTATCATGAACACACGAGCTGAGAAATCCAAAGTCAGGGCTGTGCTGCTGTAAGGCTTTCTGCTTCCTAACCGCCCCCACCCACCACGAGACCGCATTGTTTTGGTTTCCTTCCATCCCCTTTTTTATTTCCGCACGTAGGGGTGACATTTTCCAAGCGCTGCCCGCTGTCTGGACACTCACAGCGCCCGGGACGCCGCGGCGGGAGCGCGGCCCTCAGCGCACGGCCCAGGCCGG
>VWZN01001597.1:9311-90427 GCA_013396955.1 Regulus satrapa | reverse complement strand
AAAGGCAAAAAAAAAAAAAAAAAAAAAAAAAAAGAGGCTGACAGGAGTTAGATTATTGCTGAAGTATTTTTATCATTATTTCAGAATGGTATTGCAATATGTCCAAGGTCTACATTGCAGGTGGTGTCTTAAGACTGGCTTTTCTTTGAATGGGGCGAAACAATATTTTGAATTTTTGTTTTGCTCTAGCACAAGTGGCAGCAGTGGTGCATTTCTGGTGTGGCTGTATTGCCTGTGGATGATGAGGTGGTGTTCCATCTGGAGATGCCACAGGAGGGAATGCCATTGAAGGCTGGTAGTGGTACAGCTCGCCAGCCAGACAGGTTGTCAGTCTTCAGCTGTAAGACTGTGTGTCCCACGCGTGTGACATCTCCCCTGTGCTGGCCAGCTTCCTCAGAAGTTGAGGCTGTATTTCTGACATCTAACCTGAGGTGCTCCTTTATTCTCTCTCTCCCTGCTTCTGTATGACTTCAGTGGTCAGAAACATCCCTTGACTCACCAAATCCCTTACTTCTCTTTTTTTACTCCCTCACCAGAGAGGTGAAATCTTGGCTTCAACATTTGCCGTACGGTGCTGGTCAGCACACCTCATTTTTGCCTTGACAGGATCATTGCATCTCGTAATACCTTTCTTTTGAGATAATCATGAAGGCTGGTGGGGTAGCTGCAGTTGCTAGCTTTATTTTATACTGCTGCCCATCAGATAATTCTGAGCTGTAAGTTTTGTAAATTGTATTCTCACTGGTAAGCGCAGAGCTTTCAACAGTTTTGGTTCAGGTTGTGCTGCAGAATTGGGAATCTGGCTCATGTGCAGGGGAAAAGATAACCAACAATAACGGATTCCCTCAAGTCTTCAAACCCAGTGAATCTGAAATGAAGCTCTGTAGTGTAGCCACGGCCTGGGAAGCAACTAGCTCATTACTAGACTCCAGATATTTGTAAGAGGCTGTGCACTTGAAGGCTTGCTTGATCACTAAGCACTTCATGGAGGATGTGGCCTGCTGCAGTGAGTGGTGGGGTTAATAGAGTTCTGCTGTGCACACTCCTGTCTTTACTGTTTGTGGGAGACTGTCTGGGTTGTGGATTAAGTCTGCTGGGTTGCTGGGAAGCTCCTAGCTGTGCTGCTTTTGGACTGTGCAGCTGCTCGCTGCGCCTCGTGCTGCCCAGGCTCAGTGGTCCTGTGAGACCCCGGGCTCGCTCTTCTCCTCTGCGCTGTCACCACAGACTGCTCTAGCGTAATTTGTGAGTGTCTGCTATCGCCGCTCTCCTGCTCCACCTGTACCCCGGAAAAGCAGTGGATGGTCATGAGGACATAACCTGCTTTTTTTCATTGATGTGGCAAGACAGAAGTATGCAGAGATGAAAACAGCAGGTGTAACAGTTGAAAATGTCTGTGCAGACCTTGGCTTTGCATTGTGATGTCAGTATGATGGTCTAATTCCGCGGTCGCATCAGGACCCTGCTTTGCTCATGAAGAGATAGTGATTCAGGGTTTTTTTAAGTCTTCACAGTTCGTTGTGTGGTCCATGTATTATTCCTGCCCCTCATCCATGTAGCATAGTGAAATAGAATTTTTAATTTCCTCTGGGCCTCTCTGTGCAGTCCTGACTTGCTGTGCCATGTGATTGGGAACTGCCATTACAGCATGCCTATGTCGTGGGAAGTTCTTGTTCATTTTTATATTTTGTTAGATTTTGCCTCAATCCCTGCACAGTCTTCCCTTAAACAATCCATCAGTTTTTGGCATGATGACTGAAAAATATCAGACTTTTCTCCTGCCCCAAGAGGGCATTTGTTTGTGGTTTTTTTTTGGTGGTGGTTCAGTTTTTGCATGCTCAGAGCTCAAACTGTGCTTGAAGGGTTTTAGACTCCCACAGGGGAATTGGGAAGGCAGAGAGCATAACACTGACCAGGTGTGATGGCTTTTCCCACCTTGCACTCTGTTTCTCAGCAGGTATAGGGATGATGCCTACAAGGGGGATTCACATTCTCTAGCTATGTCCTTCGTTCCTGTTTCTTCCATCAGACCATATGACAGATGGTCTTGACCAATGTGCACCCATTTTCTGCACTAAGTGATGTAAAAGGTCGTGGAGAGAGGGTTGTGGGGTGTTGGTGGTTTAGTTTAACATTATCACAGTGCACAGGGAAGCTGAGATGTGATGTCATGGAATACCTAATTTCTTAGATTACCTGTCATCAGAGTGATTTAATGATGTTTCTAAAAAACATTTTAATTTTCCAGCTAATTTTTTGGGTTACTTTTCATAAAATCGGAGCTGTCATCATGTAGAATTATACTAGCAACTGACTTACCCCATTGATGGCAGTAGTTGGTTACCTTCATCTGGAGAAATAAATGAGTGTAACATTTTGTGGATACTTTGCCCCTATCATCAGAAGAGGAAAATCGACTGGGTTGACTTTTACATCTGAGGCTCTGAGGAACAAATTTCTGTTCTGCGTTGCTGAGGCTGGACACTTTCAGACTCTCTGCTCCAGCTGTTTTATCCCTTTATCCTCTAAAGGTCTTTCTCTACTCTTGACATACAGTTGTTTCTGACCGTGATGTTCTATCCTTTTTTTTTGGCCTTGTTTCCATTCTTCTTGGAAAGAACGTTCTTCCAACATTCTTCCGTTCTTCTTCCATTCCATCTCATTGTCCAGTAGAGCCAAGTCCTCTTCCTTGGCTTGGTGGTCCCTATCTTAACATCTTGCTGCATCATGCCCTTGTCACTCTGTTCTCTCTAGCACTGGTGCTTTGAGAAGATTTGAGAAGAGAAAAAACTGTGCCTCCTTAACTGTGCTTTTTCCCTTTAATGTGGAATTCATTAAAGCCAGCCAAATTAAACTAAAAAAAGTCCCCATAGCATAACTGTCTCCAAATCTCTGTCCTAGAGTGTACTGGCCACTTGTTTCAATATATTTTCTTTTTTTTTCTCCCCCTGCCCTTAAACTGCGCAAGAGGCAGAGCTGATGAGTTGGTGGGTTGGCAGGTGGAGCTGCTGGCAGATTTGTGTGCTTTGGAACACTTCACCTGGGTTTCACAAATTTGTAAGACTGATTTACTTTCAAATAAAATTGCTAATGTAGGAAAAACATGTGGAGAGGGAAATCAGTTAGCACAACAGTGACTAAGCTGATGAATGCTGTGGCTGACCAACAATTGTGATTTACTAAAAAAAAAATTAAAAAAAAATACATATATATGTCCTGAATGTGGGATATTTAAAGAGGGACAGAAAATTCATCAATGCAATGTTTAATTTTAAAATGTGCTTTCAGTGAATGAATTGTTGTAGTATTTAAGCCTGGATTAATATTTGCTATCAAATGTTCCCTGCTGCATATAATATCCAGTTCCATTTTGGCACTCCAGTGATGTTCAGTATTGGCATCTTCTGATTATTTAGCCTGAGGGAGTCCCACTGGTATCAGTGAGACCACCTGGAAAATTAAGTTTCTATTCTGTTGCAGTGAGTACAAAATTTAATATCTAGTAATTTACTAAGGGGAAATAATTTTGCCTCATAATACCATTGTGTTAGTCTAACTGCAAAAATCAATTGAATGCAAATTCTGCTGTCTCTATCAATGCAAATCAGGTTCAAAAGGACTTTCATGTTAGTTTTAGGATTTTTAAAACTATGCAGTTACATGCTTTGGTAGCAAATGCAGTTCATGTTCTGCAAATCTTTGCAAATGGATTTGTGTTCATGGTGTTTCTGAGTAAAATAAATATTATCCTTTCATTCAAGTGAGCCCACACCCATTTAAGTTTGGGTTTTTAAAGTTATTTGCTATCAAAATGGTTATCAGCGCCCTGACAGTATTCGGTGTTCGTGTGATTAGTTATTGCTCAAGTGTAATGCTTTCATGAGTAAGGTCTAAGCTTGATGTTTGCTCTGTTTCATACAAGGAAATACAGTTTTGGAACTGATTGCTTTGCTTTGTCTGTACTCATCCCATATCTTACTTCCAGTGATTTAACAAGTAGTGACAAAATGATTTCTTGCCCTTGGAGACATTGGTAAGTTTTCTTCAGCCTTGCTTACAGCCTTGCATATTGAGACATCCTTTGATGTTAAAGTACTGTCATGGCTGGCAGACATCCATCCTTCTCTGCTTTTCTTCCTGCAGCATGTGTGAGGGAAAAAACCAGAGGAAAACCTTGAATTAAGCTCAGAGTAAAACACTACAGCTAATCTTCAAGGTGTCTAAATTATAACAGGATTAGTAGGGCATGGGTTTTCTTTAAACTGTTTTGATAGAAATTCAAATAATTTCAAAGAGGCCTCTTCAAGCAGTAATCTAGTCACTGGAGTGGGTAATTCCATTTTTGAAAGCTTATGGGATTTCGAGTGGAGTACTGGCATTTCCTGGTAGACTTCAGTGACATTTATCTTGAGAGCATTCACTTTCAACCTTTATGTCTTTCTCTGTGTTTCTTGCAGTCTATCAGTCCTCCTTCCTGGGCTAGAGAGGGATATATATTGCTGTTGTTCCTGTCCTGGATGCCTGCTGGGAAAGGAGGTAGCTTCTGTTGGAGCCTGGCTACTGAGCGTGCCTGGCACTCCCCGTCTCCCCTTCTGTGCTGCCCATACCCATTATGGGAGCAGTGTACCACCGAGGTCTCTGTGTGCCACACAGATGCCAGGGACGGTACATGGCAGGGCTGGGAGCCAGCAGGGCATCGTGAGGGAGAGGTCTTTGGGAACCAGCAACTCCACATCAGGAGCTGCTGTCTTGAAGAGATGCTGCTGCGTACGGCATCTCCTGTTCCCCACTGAGTTTCTACCACCGTCTTTAGCCTTTAGCGTGGAAAATAGAATACAGTCTGTCGCACTGAAACTTGGGAAGGATAGACCAATGACACAAAAATCCCTAGATTTAAACATGTAAGAGGTGCTGATACCACTTGATTCAACCCGCTTTCCTTTCTCTCTTGCCTTCTTGTGCTTTTGGACTGGGTGTGGTGGCTAGCTGGCTCTCAGTCCCAGTGAGTCCAGCCTGCAGTGTTTACATCTGTGCTTGGTGTTAGGGCATCTACTGCGTGCCACAGTTATCTCTATTTCCAGCATGACTTTGCCACTGAAAACTTGCTAGGGCAGGTGCAGTTGAGTTTGATTTAGTTATTATTAGAATGACTGTTCCTTGAAGCACCAAGGGTAGTTCTCTGTAGCAGTTCAAGTTATTAACAGCTCTTGGAAGGCTAAAGTGAGAGGATTTAATGGTGCAGGTGCTTTTCTGTGAGGACAATTCATGTGCAGACTAAGCAACAGCCAGTGTTCAAAGCACATTAAGACCCACCAATTTTGAGAGAGTCATTAATCTCTACATTCACCATGCTAGAAGTCATCAGAAAAATCCACATGATGCTGAGGAGTCTTCCTAGCTGGGGCATGATTGCTTATGGCACAGAGAACCAATTGTCTCCTCGCCTGGTTAAACCAGTTCAGAGTTCACGTGGGAGTATTGGGGGTGTATATTGTCCTGGTACCGATACAGGTAGAAGCTTAGGTCTGTTCTCTGGGGATATTTCCACTTGGATTCAGATGTTACAGCACAAGCCAGGGCAAGGTTTCTCCTGTGCAGAGAGGGCCTATGCATCCCAAGCAAAAGCCTAAGCTTTTGTTTATTATTGTTTTCTGTATTTGAACAACACATATTAAAGGGAAAGAAACTGGCAAAGTTGGCTAGATGGTAATTGTACAGATGATGGTGATTTCTACAAGACCATATGAATTCTCATGTTGGGTTTCAGCAGTGTAGGCAGTAGGTTCAGCTTGGAGCACAGATGGCTGTGTAAACAAGGTACAAAATTATTGTGCACATGTAAATGCCTATCTTCCTTAGTTTGTGCAGTTTCAGTCTTGATTTTCTGCCTTACTTTGGTGAGGTGGTGGTTGAGCTGGGAGTGGGTGGTTGAATGAGAGCTGCAGATAACTATATCACATGCTAGTTGCTGATTTCATAAACAGGCATTAGCTCAGACTGTGCTGTTAGTTAGAAGGTGTTAATGTGGCAGGTATGAGTTAAGCCTTCATGATTTCCATGGCATTTTCCTGCTGCTGTGAAGTTGCTAGGTATATTTTCTTAAATTTATGTTTTTATTGTCGAGAGATTGCCTTGGAGGTCAAATGTGAAGTTAGCGTAAGTTAAATACATGGAGAGGCTTCTATCAGCTGCTGAGCCCTCTAGGAGTCCCATCACCTAAATTCTCAGCTGAAACAGGGTTTAGCGGCTCCAAGTTACCTTAAATCTTTTCTAGGGGAAGGTGATCACTTCATGTTACTACTCACTTCATAGAATCGGTGACATCTTGCACATGGGGTAAAGCATGAGGGAACTAGGCTGCTTATGGCTTTGTTCTCCTTAAATCCCTTCCTAGAGTTGGTGTTGCCTCAGCTGCCTGGTCCTTGGAGGCAGGATTGAGCTCTGGATTGGCACCTCTTGACAATATCGATATGTAGGCGCATAATAGACATAAAGCTATCGGCCAGACTGACTCAGACAACTCCACATTGCAGGGGCCATTGCTCTGTTTACTGAGAATGGACTGCTGGCCTTGGCTTCTCTTTCCAAGAGTGTGAGGGAGTCTTATGGCACAGAAGAAAACCTGTGTTAAGAGTGGCTTACCAAGTACTGCTGTCTTGGTTTTTTTTCCCCTTCCCTCCTGGAGAATCCTCCTGGAAGCCTTTATCTCAATCATTTGGCAATCATTGCTTAAGAAGTTTTGACGATAAGTCATTCATCGTCAGTGCTTGTTACCAGTATAAGCCCCAAGCCATGCTGTTTTGAAAGACTTCTCTTACTGTTTGTCAGCTGTTACTTCTTGTTGTTGCTGCACTGAAGTTCCAAGCCTGCCTTTTGGATCAACCTTTATCTCATTGCATTCTTACACTGCACTTAGGCTCCTAAGAAAGTGGCCAGTCATTCCCGTATTGCCATATTATTTGTACTTTTTAACCAGTTATGAGTGTGAAAATACCATTTTGTCATCTCTTGGTAATCTTTGGAATATTAGATTGTATTACAAGGTTCAACAAAGAAAATGTATCAGACCATTCAAGTTTTCTCTTTCTGTCTGTTTTGTTGTTTTGGTGGTGGTGGTTTATTTTCTACAGCTGCATTACAGTATTAGTGCTGTATTATTGTATGACTTCAATTAAAATAAAGCTATGCTGATGGCAAAGGAAATTCAGAAGATTCATGCAGATGGTTAGTAGGGAGTGGCCTTCCCCAGGAGTGACTCAGCTCTGGTTCAGGCTGGCAGGGTGAACAATTCCTAGCTGTGTAATGTTGTGAAGAGAGCAGTGTTCATGGGAAAGCAGGGTAGAGGTTGAAATGCTTGGTTTGCAAGGTATGTGTCCCACAGGAACCCTCTGGCCTAGGTAATGTGCTGGCAACTAATGTGTCCTTGGCATAGACGAAGAGATGCTCGAATAACAGTAGACCAAGAGCAAGCCATGGTAAGAGTCTTGCAACCAGTCCGGTGCCAAGACCTTTCCCTTTTTTGGGGCCAATTTCTTTTTCCAGATCCATAACAACCTGCTGTTGCCTGACAGTTGTTTTAAGATGACAGTAGGGCCGTCTCATCCAGCCGCCACCGCACTTCCCTCTCCCTCTGCCCCCAGCCTCACATGTTTAACACCTCCCTCGAGTTTTACCAGAGATGGCAAATCTGTGCAGTGAGCTGAAACCTATGCCGACGAGTATGGGAAATAATTGTCTGTTTCTGTCCACTGACTGAAAAACTCTGGTGCTTAACACAATAGATAATGTGGGAGTGTAGCAGGGGAAGAGCGAATTTTGCTTTAGGCATCTGCATTGAGGACTTGGAACAAATGAGAGCAGTCACGAAACTGAAGCCATGGAGTCATTGCATTTGGCTTGCTGGGTGCATCTTTGGTTTTATGATGGGTGTGTAAACAGAAGTAAACAACATTCTCCTTAATATACTTCACCAGAGGGAAGTTCCTCAGGCAGCTGTTGTTCTGCTGCTTTCATTTGGGTCATAAAATGGAAAGGATAGTCTTAATATACTGCCTTTCTTTTTTATTAAAAGGTAGAACCAGTTCATGTGGGAGGATGTTTTTTTTTTTTTTGCTGAAAGAGATATTTCTCAGCTGTTCTGTTTCTATTCCTATTCCTGGCTTTTATGGATGTTTATAAACCTGAAGAGAAAAAATGAGAGAAAAAGCCAAGTGACTTCCTTGCAGTCTTCTGTCATATTCTCATTTTTGAAAGAAAAGTTAATTTTATGGTGGCTCTGTCAAACATAAAACACAGCCTTGTTTAAACAGTGAGCTATCTTTGCACACATGTACGTGTGTTTGGAATATTGTATGTTATTTCTGTTTTAGAAGACATCTATGTACTGCTCCTTCCAACTGTTTTCAAAATCACTGTTCCAAATCACTACAGAAGAATATGAGAAAACATTTATTTTTTTAATGTGGAAACATAACATCTTGAAAGAAGCAGCACGCACTTGTAGTTGGAACTTGACAGCCTATGTTGAAGCTGTTCTGCTACACAAAACTGCGTGCTGTATTGTTTTGTTCTCTTAGGCTGTGAAACCCATCTTGAAACTGAGAGTTAAATAGAAATTCTTTTATCCTTATTTTGGCATTATTTTGAAAAGGGGCTGCTGGGAGGATGGATGTTGTTCTGCTACCATGTAATCTTCTTTCATTTTCCTTGAAATTCAGTTTCATAGATTTGGAAACCAGAAACTTGTTGAGCTGTTAGCTACTTGGAAGTCAATTACATTTAGGTGACACACCAGCTTGGGGCTCTAAGTGTGAATGGGCAGTTTGGCCACATAATTTCTATTTACTTTCCACCATCACCTCTCTTGACGGTAATTGTTCACAACATTGTCGTTAGGACAATGATTCTAGCTCTGACTTTTTGAAGAATATCTCAAAAGTTGTTTCTAGTTATGGGAAGTACAAGGGCTTGATAACAAGAATTTTTAAAGTTTTCTAATACTGGAAAAAGTGCTCTATCTCATTTATAAAATGGTGATTAAATAACGCAGATCCCATCAATTTACACCCTTGAAAGTGAAGAGCTCTTCACATTACCTAAAATGTGGCTCACATACTGATCTGAATGCTGTCTCTTTTGCTTCTAGGGCATATCTGTTGCCATGAACTGGGAAAATTGCTGTTTTCTGTTTCTCATTTATTCTTTATGCAGGAACATGTGGCATGGTTATGTTTGGCAGGAGACATGGGTACAGAGAAGTCTGCAAGGAATGCTTGGTCCTGCACAGTCTGTTTTGTACAGATAATATGAAATGTGTGGCAAAACTAAATGCTGGCTTGAGGTTTTTGTATGCTTTTCAGGTCATGGAATTTTCTGTTTTCTTAGATACAGGAAAACTACAGAAAGCAGTACAACTTTCTACTGAGACAAATTAGCCATGCTGGGCTTCTCACTTTCTGTTGTGGAAATACTGCAGCAGTTTAATCAAGGCCTTCTCCAAACCAGAAGACTTGATAAAAGCAAGTCTGTATCAGTGAGAGCAGGTGCTTTGACTAGCACGGCATAACCTGTGCTGTGGAGCATGGCAACGTGGCAGAGAGACATGTTAGTTTTCTGGAGTATTTCCTGTGCAGCTACTGTGACAGTAGGGAGATGTGAGATGAATCCCCAGAAGAGGTGAGTAGAGACCAGCTTCTCCATTTAGCAGTCCTGTTTTCCAAAGCAATCTCAGTGCCACCTTTAAACAGTTCATTGGAGTTATTTGCATGATGGAAGGCTTTTGTTAATACTGTTGTTGTGTTCCAGCTGCTCTAGAACCTGCTTCTGCTGTGATGATTATGTGACCGGCCACTTTGGACTGTGTAGATGGCAGATGAGATGAGAGAATGTGTGAAAACTTTGTAATCATTTAGTCAGCTTAAATGTTGAAGAAGACATCCCTACCCAGAACTTGCAGCTTTGCCTTTTCTTGCCCATAGTTATACTCTGTGGGGAGTTCCCCACGTAGTCTGGTATCTGTAAGTTCCTAAGGAGAAACTGGAGAAGATCTCATTTCACAGTACTTCCACTCACTGATTAGGAGAAGGGGAAAAAAAGTCTGTTGAAAGTCACCTTTATTTTAGCATCTAGACACCCAGTACATGATCATGATGAAATAATTGCAGACATACTCTGTGGAATACATGGGCTGTGGTGATGAGTTTTGTATTTCAGTCACTTATTTTATTAATTTGATTTTTTTGTCCACATAGTGAAGAGTCTGTAAGCTTCTCAGGGTCCTAGAGATCATATGTTTTTGCATACAAACTCGTGTTCAAAGGCTAATCAAGGAAACGCTTTCCTTTTTTAGTCAGTTAACTCTGCCGGTATGGATGAACAAGTATAGTGTCTGTATTCAATTCTAGACTTGTCTGTGTAGTACTTTCTCAGCTGTCAGCTATAATTATACCTGCAACTGTTAGAACATTTACTCTCTGAAACACAGTGAGAGCATAAGTGAATTTTGGGCATGTTCTTTTTTTTGCTGCCTTCTTGCAATGGTGGAAAGGAATATGTACCAAAATAGATGAGTAAAGGAAAGAAATGCATAAGTGAGAATTGTTCATGTTGGTGCCTCTGGTACCTTGCCTCACATATGACTTCTGACGATTTGCCTTTCATGCATTCAGTTTAACTGGCTTCTCTGAGGTCAATTGCATAAGGTTGCTGTAATTATGAGCTATACTTTCAGACTTTAAATATGATGAAAGAAAGACTGACAATGAAGACAGGCTTTGCAGAGGTGCTTGCTGTGGTAGTGTGACTTGAATCGAAGTCTGGGAGAATGGGTGGGAAAACTTTCTGAACTGGTAAACTGACAGATTTTTGTTTCAGAGCACTTAAGTTAATCACTCACTTCTGCTCTTGGCCAGCAACATTATAGTAAATAATAACAACATTTTACGTAATAATACACAGTACAAGAATGGAGAAATATTAGTCACTGGTAATCAGTAAAATTGTTGCTTCTCTTAGATACTCCAAACTTGAGCGTCCTTAGCGGACTTTTCAGAGATGCAAAACAACCAATAACAAAACATATATTACATGTGTAGAAGGAGTTTCTGAAGAGTTTCTAGGGAAAGCCTCTCTTGACTGTTCTCTCCAGTTGGGTAATTTGTTTTTAATGACTGAAAAGTCCATATTTTGAAATTAAGTAGGCTTCTTCCTTAAAGGAAAGAAGTTTCCTTTTCCTTAAAGGAAAGCTTTTGGGAATGTTTTGCTTACAATTTTTAGGCCACTCCCTAAAGAAAAGGTATTGCAGAAGAACTCTTCTTGCAAGTGTGCCACTCCTGGCATTAGAAACAGACACAGAGAAATAAAATGAAGGATGTGACATCTTCCAGGGAATGGCTCAGGAAAGTTTTTCTGTGCTATTTGTGCCTCTTTCTTTTGTGTAGGTAAGTTTTAAGAACTACAGTGATCTTGAATTTACTGAAGGTAGTCTTGAACATTTTGCTTATAACCTTTTCCAAAAACTTGGGGTGAAAGGATCCACTAGCCCAGCAAAGATTTGTTGTTGTAGAGCGTCTGATTTGTGTGTTACTGCGGTAGGACAGGCGGTGATGGACAGTGTGTCTCTTATTGAGAGTCAAAGTACATCTAGCAGCATAAAACCTTCATTCCACTGCAAATTATGTTGTGTTATTTGTGCAAGCAGTGATTAGAATGGGATTATAAACAGCGCAATGGAGTGGTGGTTTTTTTTTTTTACCTGCTCATTAGATAGAAATTTAATTCCTAAGGGGAAATAAACTTCAGTCATGGCAGTCTCTCTCCTCAAGGCTCTGTGACCTCTGCCATACATCCTGGGGCTCTGGCTGAGACTTCAAGAGATCTTCAGGAAGCTGATTGCTGTGTTTTAGATAGGGTGGGCAGCACTTGACCACGGAAGACCCTGAAGAAGCCTGCTAAAGTTTGAAAGCAGCCACACAGAGGTTAAAAGGTAGCCTAACAGCCCTGTTGGAGCAGTACTTTCTGATGAAGTGGAAAAATTAGGAAGACAGAAGTACAGAGAAAAAATGTTTGTAATACTTGAGTAAGCATCTGTGATGGGGGTCAACCCACTACAGCATCTAAAAAGTTCTTATAAACCAGTAGAAAATTTCCAATCTCTTTTGAGCCTCCCAGCTGCAACAGAGCAGCCAGCAATGGGAGTCATATGTAGTCTGTGGTACTTTGGTGAGGAACTGGAAAATGTCATTGGTTCATAAATGCAGAACATTCTATTGTAGAGCATTTTTTTGTGTAGAAGCTGATATTGTTGCTGTGACATAATTGAAGTAAACTGTTCTTTGCTCAAGGATACAGCAAAGCTGCTATTTTGCTGATAAAATACCATGTTGAATTTGGGTTTTTTCACCTGTCTGTGCTGCAGAACTATTTGGTTTGTGAAATTTAGCTATCCAGTGGTGGTGATGTAGTCTGTATTTGCCTAAGCAATGTAATGAAGGCTCTCCCTTCTGTACTAGGAACGTAAGTCCTCTTTGTCTTGCTTTTCAGAGTCCTCTGCTTCCTCCTTCTCTCGCTAGCTCTTGTCTCTTCCTCAGTCGCAAAGAAAAGATCAATTCCTGCCTCTCCCCGTGATTGCGAAGCTGAGCTTACTTGCTTCTTTACTTGTATCGCTTACTTGCTTTTCAAACAGACATCTCTGTGTGTTCTCCCCATGTTGCCTCTCAGGCTTCAAAGCAGCCCTCCAGAAACATTCACAATGCTTTCTCCTTGCTACTTAGGGCCTTGCAACGGTATCCACAAATGCTTGAGGAGCACTAATGCTTCTGAGGTGCTTCGGTTTTGAATATTAAACAGACTGTAGTGTAATTTTGTTTCTTTATTCATGCATTTCATTATCTCCTTTCACATGCTTATCTCTTTTTTGGCAAGTACTGCTTTTTGCACTGACCCAGAGCTAGTGCTTGTGGCCCTTTAGTAATACAGATTGTTAGTAAGAGCTTGTGTGTGTTTGTCACAGTGTTTAAAGAAAGTACCGCAATAAACGGGCCATTAAGTTATTAATGGATCTGTTGTTTTGCCTTCCACAGAAGCCCCTTGTGCTACTCCACTGATCTGTAGCTTTGGAAGGCCGGTGGACCTGGAGAAGGATGACTACCAGAAGGTTATATGCAACAACGAGCATTGTCCCTACAGCACTTGGATGCACCTTCAGTGCTTCTACGAGTGGGAAAGCAGCATCCTCGTCCAGTTCAACTGCATTGGCAGAGCCAGGAGCTGGAACGAAAAGCAGTGTCGCCAAAACATGTGGACCAAGAAGGGATACGACCTGGCTTTTCGGTTCTGCTCCTGTCGGTGTGGGCAGGGTCATTTAAAGAAGGACACGGACTGGTACCAGGTGAAGCGAATGCAGGATGACAAGAAGAAGAAATCAGTGTTGGAGAAGAGTACGGGAAGGTCTATGGCAGAGTCAGCAGAGGAGGCCAAAAAAGGCAGGCCGGCCAACAAGCCGCAGAAAGGCTTGAGTAATGACCTCCCGCGAAGGCACTCTATGGACAGGCAGAACTCGCAGGAGAAGGGTGTCATGGGTGGCAGCTACGCCGTTCGCTCGCCTTGTGTTTCTCCTGGCCAGTCCCCACCCACCGGCTACTCTATCCTCGCCCCCACGCATTTCAGTGGCCCTCGTTCCTCGCGATACTTGGGAGAGTTTTTGAAGAATGCCATTCACCTGGAGCCCCATAAGAAGAACATGGCTGGTGGGGGCATGTTCAGGAATGCACATTTTGATTACGGGACACCTGGCTTGCAAGCACATAGATCAGGACACTTTGATACCCCTGTGCAGTTTCTGAGAAGGCTCGATCTGTCTGAGCTGCTCACTCACATCCCCAGGCATAAATTGAATACTTTCCACGTGCGGATGGAAGACGATGCCCAGGTGGGCCAAGGGGAGGACCTTCGGAAGTTCATCCTTGCTGCTCTCAGTGCCAGCCACAGGAACGTTGTAAACTGTGCTCTGTGCCACAGGGCGCTGCCAGTGTTTGAACAGTTTCCGCTGGTGGACGGGACCCTGTTCCTTAGCCCATCACGACATGATGAGATTGAATATGATGTTCCCTGTCACCTTCAAGGTACAGGTTGTCTGTCAGTCATGCTAGGTTTCATTAAATGATGGAACTGCCTTCTGTGCCCTGTCCCTGCCATTAGAGATTTTCATCCCGATTGTGCATTTTTAAGCAGTTCCGTAAAGCTTGAAGTAATGTCCAAAATACTCACGTGGATCAGATTGAAACACTTAAAAGGAATTGCAAAAAGATGCTATATATGTAAGCCTTGTGTTTGGCTTACAGCTAATCAAGTTCTGATCTAGTTTCTAGGTAGACCATGGGAAGGTTTCCCAGCCAATCTGTTCTGGAGCATATGCATGCTCATTTATCTTTTGTGAACTTTACTCCAAGAGGTACATCAACCTTTTAAACAACCTTCTCAATTTAAGCATGCTGTGTCGCAGCCTGGATGAAAGTTTTATTTGTACCAGTGATGAGGGTGAAGTGCCTCTCATCTGCTTTCAGACTAGAGAGTATCTGTTTTGTTTTATAGTGAAGTAATATTTCTTAAATATGGAAAAGGCTGTGGTCTGGTCGGTGTTAACACAGGCCTGGAGAATTTGGATGCAGTAAGAGCAAGCTTTTAATGTGATGTGTGTAGTAGTGAAGGCTTTAGTCTTGTTTCCAAATGTGCATGTGCTTGAGCTATGTCTTGGTTATGTCCTAGCTCTCAGATGAATTGAGACCACAGGACACGTTTTTTTTTTCCTCCTAGAGAAACAAATGAATGTGGGTCAGTATGAGCTTTAGCGCTTCTTGAAAGCTGTGGCCCAAACTTAAGTGCCACATGGCTAGATGGGCCTGTTCTGCAGCCTGCTGGCAGCCAGCATGGCTAAAAGAAGTCAGAGAAAGTATTCCTAGTCTGGTGGGCAAAAGCATAGAATTACATGTTGAAAAGTGTGTTGGTAAGGAATTCACCGGAGGTATTTTAACATTAGTTTCTCACCTTTCAATAAAATACGTTGTATCCCATGCATGGTCATAATATGTGTTATGTAGCATACCTTTTCTCAGTTAACTTTGTATTTTATTTTTCTTTCTTTCCTTAAATCACTATGCACTAAGTCACTAAACTGTATTCATTCTAACATGATTGTTGCTGTCTTGCCTAATGTACATTAAGGAGAAAAAACGATAGGCAAATATATGAGCCAGAAAAGTTCCAGGACTAACAGAATATACATATGTGGGTAACTATGCTTATTTGCTTTGGCGGGGAGTCACACAATGTGCTTGTGATTTTATCGGTACAAAAAGTTTGTTTAGTAATAGTGAAACTCCTAGTTTGTTAACATCTGCCACTAAGAACGAAACTGTGAAATTATTATTTCTTACCTTAATTATTTCTTAAGTGTTGGATGATATATCTGAAAAACTTGTTCAGGCAAGTTGCTATGAATAAGTAATTATTAAAATGTTTGCTTCCTTGTCCTGGGTAAAATGGTTTATTGCCAGAAATACTCTGAAATGAAATTAAGCTGTAAGGTGCTATTCCAGGCTGTTATTTTCTTTTCAGTACAGAAAATCACTTATTTTACTTCAGACATGTTTAAGATACCAAGTGCCTCTTTTCCTATACAAAAAGTATGCTGAGAATTAAGTGGTGGGGGAGTGTAGTATTATAAAGTGCAAAAACAGTACAGAACTTCACATGGGGAAAGATACTCCTCTTCCTGCTCAGCACAGCTGCTGTGTGTAGAGTTGTTTGAACATCACCAATCTCAAGTGTTCACTTTAGGAACAGAGTTTATTATGTTATTAGAAACAGAGTTAATTATAAATATTATATGTATATTACATACCCTTTAGCTTCATCCCATTATGTTTTCTAGGGCTGAACATGCCAATGTAGAATAACTCAATTTTTACTAGCTCACGCTAGGAAATTTATTTTTTGTGTATATTTTAAGAAGAGTCTATTTTTTCTTGTTTTTCTAAAATAATTGGCTTAAAAGCCAAAACAAGTGAAAACACAGACTATTAATTTTGGAAGTGTTTGCTATAGACTCATCATAAATTATTAATATTCTGTTCCCATTTTTGTCGACGAGTTACAAGATATGTGTCTGTTGAATTACAGTTTGTGATGTGTTCAGTGCTTTGATGCTAAAGAGCACAAATTGCAGTCCAAGGTGAACACATGTTAAACACAGTCATGTTTTGTTGCTGATCTGTAACTTCACTACTGCTTAGCTCTGTCTTACGTAGCAGTGCAAAATCTGGTGTGTTACAGGATTAGTACTCTGGTGTCAGGCCGCTTCTAATAGCCAACTATTAACCTGCAAATCAGTTTAGTCACTACAAGTCAGGCATAATCTAGGTGCCAGATGTTTATAATTCATGTAGGAATTTTGCATTGGTTAGTTTAATCATGCATGTAGTGAAAATACTTGATGTCCAAGTCTGAGCCACTTGTTTTTTATGGAAATAGATGTAACTCAGATTTTGAAAGTCATTGTGCATACGGAGCCTAAGGTCATGATTGACCTCAATATATCCATAGTTCTGAATGGCGTGTTAAAATCTTTGTATATGTAATATATAATGTAAATATACTTGTTGATAGTGAACAGTCAAAAGAAAGTACATGAAAAAACTTTGCTCTTCTGACTGTTGCTTGTTTTCTATGGGGAATATTAGGTTGTTGGTTCCCTCTTTGCTGGAAGATACCAGCAAGTTGTTACATGAATCTGTAGCAACAACAGTTCTTCACTTATGTCAGGTGGGGATGAAGCTAGGGCAATATTCTGGTTTTGGAAACACAGCAGCTGATCTTACATCTTAACCTGGCATCTCTTTTTGGAGGTTGAGCAACTCCTTTTATTAAATATTTTGCTAAGACCTACTAGCAAATGATGTAAGGGAGAGTGGGCAGGGTGATGACTAATTCCTGGTTTCTGCATATCTTCAGTCAAGCTCTGTGTATTTCCTGTAGAGAAGTACTTTTTACTTTCTCATTCACTCTTTATGAAGAAGGAAAAAAAACCCCAAAAAGATGTGACTTGTATTACTAAAGGGTAGATAATACCACATTGCAGAAAATGTCTGTTTTAATCTTCTCTTTTCCTCTCCTTAAGATGTGTCTTTTCTGTCCACAGGAAGGCTTATGCACCTCTATGCTGTTTGTGTAGACTGCTTAGAAGGGGTTCACAAAATTATCTGCATTAAGTGCAAGTCCCGATGGGATGGAAGCTGGCATCAGCTGGGAACTATGTATACCTACGATATTCTGGCAGCATCTCCCTGTTGTCAGGTATTTACATTATTATGTATACCATACATTATTATGTATACCATACATAAGGTACCATTGTAAGATGAAATCCCAAATGATTAGATAAAGTCAAGGCTGTGTATCTCTTCTCCCTTTCCTCCTTCCATCCTTCTTTTCCAGCCTCTACCTATGAGTGCAGTACAAGAGGGCTGACAGGTCTCTGTCCCCTTGTCTTAAGAGGCACAATGGCCCTTAGCTAGACTAAAGTCACTGCAAGGGTCAGTGGTTAATACACTTACGTTTTTAAATAAAGCTCCCTTTAAAGGCATTGGTAATTAAATCTGATGCTTCATCACTAGCATCGGTAGTGTCAGGTATAGTTCCACATTCTAAGGAGATGTTTCATTTTTCCAGAGTTTTTTAGTTCATAAATTGTGCTTTATCATAATTGTATCAAAAAGGCCCCAAGGGGACAGAAAGGTGCAAAGTGTGTTTGGGGATTACTCAGCTCTCCTGAATCTTTGTTGCGGGGCTGACCCGGGTGATGGTACTCAACCCACCACAGCCTGAAGCAACCTCATGTTCCTAATCTGTGCCTTCAGAGAGGAAGATCCAAGGCCTGGGGCTACTCCAGAGTAGAACCTGCCTGAGGCAGCAGGATTGTTTGCATTCCAGAGAATAAATTGTCCACGTGATGGACAGCATTTCTGCTGTGCAGGTAGGGGTAGACAGCTGTGAAAAAGAAACCTGTCTGGGAATGACTCAGTGCTGCGCTCCAGATGCTCAGACACACAGGTGGTGGTAGTAGGTCAGTACAGGAGCTTTGCAGAGATGCAAACTGGGAACACTTCGTGGTATTGTGCACACTGTAAAGATACCTGAAATAGTGTTTTGTCAATATGCAAAATGACAGTTTATTTTAAATTTAACATATTTACCAAAATGTGTTGCTCAAAGGACAAGTGCTATTGCTGCTGCTGCTGTTTAAGGTGACATTGTTGCAATTATAACTACAGAGTGATATATTTCCTCCAAATTTAGTGTCTCTTGAGGCTGTAACTTTATTTTTAAAATAGGAACTTTTAAAGGTAAAGAAAGCACTGATACTGACTTAATACCTTTGTAAAAGTCAGCAGTTTCAAATCTGAATTGCTTCTGTTGAATGTACAAAAGATTTAAGAGCTCATTAGACAAGAGCTTTAATTACATGATTAATGGACAGTGTGACAGTACATGGTATAAGAACTGATTATAAAAGCATTAGCTGCAGTGACTGTGATTGCCAGATAATAAGCATTATTCTTTTACCATGATTGTTACAGATGATACTTTGCATACAGAAGAATGATACTTAAATATGGTATATAATAGAATTCCAGATTATCTTTCTGGATTTATTTTGAATAATTTCATGCTTTACTTCAAAATATTTAATTCCGCATCACAAATTTGCATGTAGAATAGCAACTGCAGCCACTGTCAGATTACTAAATCTTAGCTGATGTGCTGGACAGTAGTAAAGGAGAAAACACTTTAGTTAAGAATTCCATAAAAATTCATTACCTAGTAGATTGTATTTCTTAAAATTTCTGCTTTTCAAGCAGAGCAGATAGCAGTGAAGCTGCTGATTTGTTTCTTTTTGAGTCTGGTCTCAACAGGGATAGTGCTTCAATAATTTCCTCCTCTCCTCATCTGGGAAAATCCCTTAAATCAAGATGGCTTAGACAATGCTTTTTGTTCTTTTTGGTGGAGAGCTGAAGCTTTCATTAGTGTATAGTGGGCTGTGAGGTTAAACTATGGTGCAGCTCAGGCCCTCGCTACTCATTTGCCACCTTTGCTCTTTAACTTCTTTACAGTCTCAAATCCTTTCTGCTTCTTTTGAGTATTCCAAAAGGCTTGTTGAGCTTTCCTGCTGCCTGTTGTTTTCTTTGTATCAGATGGGCTGTGTTTCTCAGCTAGGTTTCTTCTGAAGTCTCACTTTTTTGTAACAGCTGAATATTAGTAGCTCTGTCTGTTCTCACCTATGACCTTGAATTATTTCTCCTATCCACCCAAAACCTGTTGCTTCTTTCTCTGGAAAGAAGTTGGATTTTATGGAATAGTTGGTGTGTTGAAGTGATGTTTAGTTGTATAACCTGATATGTACTATAAATGTTTAAATAGACACTTAAAGTGACACAATACCATGTTGTGCTGATAAAGTAGATCAAGTTATACATTTGTTAAGCCAAAAGATTAAAATGCTGATATATTTCATAGACAGATGCTGTTCAAATGTCAACCTAAATGGTTGAATTGCATGACACAAATATGAAATCCCTTTCTTTGCTTTGATGCTTCATTAATGATTTATTGAGACACCTCTTCTTGTGCTGGGGATTGAGGAATTGATTCAGAGATTAAACAGCACAAAATAAACTTTGATATTCTCTACCTTCCATCAGTCAGGATGGGAGATGACCCACTCCGCAGAATTTGGGGATGGTTTTTAATCTGAAAGGCATGGTGTGTGCCTGTGAGTTCCCACTCCAGGTGAGGAACATCCTTACCAGCACATCCCATTACTGTTTCCTGACTGACCCCTTCTCCTGGTGGGGAGGAGAGCAGACTGCCTCTGGCACCTTTCTTGTTCAGAGCTGAGAAGCTGAAGGAATTGTGGTTATTTCAAAAAGGTTTTCTTTTGTTTGTTTCTTTGTTTTTCACAGGCTCGACTGAACTGTAAACACTGTGGGAAGCCAGTAATAGATGTGCGAATTGGCATGCAGTATTTCTCTGAATACAGCAACGTCCAGCAGTGTCCGCACTGTGGAAATCTAGACTACCACTTCGTGAAGCCATTTTCTTCATTTAAAGTTCTGGAGGCTTATTGACGAAAGCTTTGCTTTAGTAATAGCTATTTTATGGGTATTTCAACTTTATTACATATCTTTTTATAGGATTCATTCTGTGATGAAATCTAATTTCTTTTCTAACTGAAAGAGCAGCTTCTTTGTCAGTGTACATATTAATATGTATATATACATGTTGTTAAAACCAGAATCCTCCTGACAAGATCTCTGTGAAGGTTGGAGGCAAGCCAATTTAATGGCCTTTCAATATATCCCATGTATGGGGTAAAGTTCAGCTAAAAATTATTTGGGTTTATTTTTTGTATAGTTGTAATACAGTTTATAGGAAGGGTGTGGGGAGACATAAAGGACAGAGAAATATGTTCAGTTGGAAAATGGGCAATTGCATAGGGTGGTTCCTCCAGCTTGGTGGAAATGGGAAATCCTTGGAAAGAAATGATTTTGTTACTGTTGAATTCATTCAGCCTTTTTCATTGGTTCCCAGGCATGCAGGAGCTGGCCCTGTTGTTGCCAGTCCCCTCAGCAGGCTTTCTTTCAGATTTCCCACGGCCGGGGTAAACTAAGGTATCATGACAAGTGAATGTAAATGTGTGCCAGAAAATGCAATCTTCAATGAATTCTTTTGGCATCACGTCTTCCTGCCATGTGTGTTTGATGTGCATTGCCCTCACTGAGCTATAGTGCAGACAGTAGCGCTGCTTCCAACAGGGCTGTCATGTGCCCAGCCGGGTCACCTGCACATACCAAAACAAGCTGGAGTTCTTAAAATGCATTATTTAAAGGTGTTTCTTCACAGACATTTTGGGGAAGGAGCTGGCTGAGCTGAACGGGGATGTGGTTGTATGTGCCTGCTGGGACTGAGGCTTTGCTGCCTGCTGCAGGCTGGTGTGGCTGGTGTGGAAGGAGAGCCATGAGGTGGGATCTGGGCCCTCAGACCTGTTGTGAGCTGAGAGGTACTGAGTACAAAACATGCCATCACTTTTTAAAACAATTAATTGCTGCACCTGCATCTTTCAAAATTGTGTTCAGTCTAGGACCTAAAAACAAGGAGATGTTTTAAGAAAGCAGACAGTATATTTACTTTCTACATGCCTCTGTGCTGTACATAATAGACTGCATTAAGCGGTGAATTTGTATCAGAAAGCTTGGCCCTGTAGACTCTGCAGTTGTTGTTTCTTGACTCCCATTTGTCCCTTCCTTAAATAAATTTTTTAAAATAGGTCATTAATCTTTTGCTTGGTTTCTCAAATCAGTTGAGATTTAAGGGATGTTTGTTTTTTGTTTTTTTTTTCTTTTCTTGATAGTGTATTTATGAAATGTATGTCCACTGGAGAAGTATGGGGTTTTCTTCTGTTTACTTGGTGGGATTATTTTTTGTTTCTTCTGAAGTCTTTTGTTTTTCCAAATTAGAATCTTTTTGGAGTGTATCTATTGAAATCATGGTCTTGAAAATGGCCCTTATAGTCTGCCACCCTGGGAAAGAAAACAAAGAAGTTGGAAGCCAAAATAGCATTTTTTCCTATGTTGCTCCGAGAGTTACACTTTCTGCTGAATTAAGAAATTATCGTGCACATGAAACTCAAGCTGAATATCCATGTTTCTTTGTGTGTAGAAATGCTGAGTTCAGAGTTTTATTTCCTGGCTGTCTTCACTGCAGAATTAGCTCCTTTTAGCATTAGCTACCCTTCAAGTAATACCCAAGCTGCACAGAGCACTTATGTTGGCACAGTTTGAGTGGCAATGTCCTTGGGTGCCACCCAGCTCATGTGCTCCAGCGCTGTTAGCAGGCTGTGGTAGCCTTCACCACTGGTGCTCCTCTCCTTCTGTGCAAGTTCCTGGACTTGGTTTTGCGTTTGGAGGGCACGTTCTTGGGGTTTTGTGCAGTTTTCTCGTTTGCAACAGTTTTGGGAAAACCTGCTTCTTCTTCTTGTGGGAGAATTATGGGAAAGACTTTGGGAGACTCCTAACACTGTCCTTTCATGGCCACCGCCAAGTTACAGCAAGCCCAGCTGCAGTGGGACCAGCACTGCACCCATTGTCCATAGGAGCAGGACGTGGACTGGGCATACCTGGGCAAGAAGAAGGTTTCTGTCAGATAAAAACTAATTAGCTGTGCAGTGAAGGCTTCCTTTGTGAAGAACAATCAAATTATAATTTAGATTAACCCCTCCAGAAGGATGAGCTCTTCAGCTTTGTTGGTGTGTTGAGAAACCTGCTGGAGTTAGGGTAGCTAACAAGGTTGTTGCCTGGCAGTACCATGAGAACCAAACCAGACAGAAAACAGTGGCTGTCGCAGCCACCTGAAATTATGCAGCAAAGACAAAGCTCCTGTAATTAGACAATTAAAGAGGGCAATTAAAGCATACATCTCTAAGTGTAGGTTCGGTCTTGAGCGCCAGTCACACGTCATGAGTCTGGGGTGTCAATTCCCACGTAGGATACATGGCACTGTGAGCCTGCTTTTTTGTGCAGTGGTGAGAGGAGGTGTCACTGTATAATGCACATGGTAGGGAGAATGGGATCTGGAGTTGTCCTATCCCTATGTCCTAGATACTTGTTCGCTTGCTTCCTTTAGAGTAGCCTAATTTTTAATTCTGCCCGTTAAGTTCTTGGATGCCTCTCTAGACCTGTATGTATGACAATCAAAAATGAGTAGACATGGAATAAAGGGAATATGTTCAGCTTTAAAAACAAGTGTATGAGAGATTGTATAGTACAGCCAAGTCAAAACCCAGAAAAGAGCAGACTGAGAAAATGGGAAGGGAAAAGCATATTTAAAATCTTAACACTGACAAGGAATTACATACAAATCTATCTAAGAAAACAGTTTAGTTCTCTGCCAGTTTTTCCTTTTAATTCTGCTGTTAAGTGAGTCTTATGTACTGCTTGAGGAAATGCCTATTTTCTCATAAAACACATCTCTTAACTGGAGGCTAGCAGCACACATAGCACTGTAAAAATGATCCTCAGTGGAAACCATCTGAGCTATAGAAAGCTTCTCCTGAACTTTCACTCCACAGTAAATTATTTCTAATTTGTAGAGGCTTTCCCTGCTTCTTCTTGGTACTGAAAGCTGCTCTTGGGTTACTGCAAAATGCCTCATTTTCTATAACATGCAGATTCCAGTCAAGCACTCAGCCCTCACCTTTAGCCATGAGAGTTTCCTGGGAAACTTTCTCACATTACTTTGCAGAAGTAGAAGCGCAAATGCAACTTCCTTGGGACCTAATGGCTACTTTGGAGGTTGAACTAAGCCACAGTTGCTCTGCCAGTAGTCATGAGCTTACAAATGCATCATAAGGGAAATTGCCTCCCTAGCTAGGGAGCTGCTTGCTTTGCTGATTTGGTTAGTTTATTCTTCGTTAGCTTTCATTTTTCTGATGCTGTGTGTTCTTTTTAAGCTGGCCCATGGTCAGATTAAATATGCCTGATACATGTTTTGTAAATGACAATGCAGTCCTCTGGATTTGGAGTTTCATTCTACTTTTCTTGAGTGCACGATACTCCTTGTGATAGTAATAGGAGTTGCATGTGCAAATGCTTTTCTTTCCAGTATTTAACTCTCCCTTCCATAGGAGAGGCTTGCATTTAGGTAGACTTCATATTTTGGATGTGTAAAACTGATTTCATCCATCAGTAAGATGTCTACAAATAAATTTTGATAACCATAACTAACAAAATGGACATCTTTTACATGCTAATGTGTAATTTGACATTTACCAACGTGAATGGCCTGAAATTGTTGTTCTGTCTAATGCTGCAGAGTCATTAAAACTACAGTGTTTTATAGCCAGACCATAGACTATCCTGTAGTCTATTTATATTAACATCTCCACTAATGAGCTTGTATTCATAATGAGTTTAATTGGAAAAATAAGGAATATTCCTACAAGGGAGGCATCTAGTCCAATATTTTTCTTTTTTTTCCTTTCCCCCTCCCTCCCACATATTCTTCATTTTGCTGTACCAAGTAACCAAGGACACACATGTTGTAAGGCCACTGGTGAGAAAGCCCCTCAAAAATATACTTGTCCATAAAGGTTTCCTGTTGAGACATTCTTGGATTGCACTTTTGCAGATGGAAGAATATGTACATAGCAAATGAATGTTGATGAAATTAAATAATTGGTTATGATATCATTTACGTGTGTTGTTAGAGAATATTTTGTTGTGAGTTCTCTGTATTAAAAAGTAATAAATACCAGACAGCTAATGGTGTGGGTTCTTCTTTCCCTGTTCTCTGGAGCAGTTTCTTACAACTGCTCTTTATAGAAATACTCCAGTTGCCTTCAGTTTAAAGGGCACAGTAAAACCAGGTTTTTGGTGTTAGGTAAAATGAAGCTTTGTTGTTGTTGCCGTTATGAAGACTGTTGTACTACAGGGGTAATGGTGGGGTGTATGTGATGGGTTGGTTGCCTTGCCAAACTGAAGTCCTGTTCACTTTGTTGATGTCAGAAATGCTCCTTCTGAAGCACAGTCAGTCCTGCAGGAGAGTTTAAGGAATGCCAGCCAGCTCACAGGAATGCTGTGCCAGCTGCTGCCTGTGGGGCTGAATGGAGGACAGTGCTGAATCCTTCACTTCTGGTGGAGTCTTGTTAATGGAAATGTACCCTCTGATGCCTGTGAAATATCAGAAGAGCTTCTGGAGGGGAGAACACAACAGGGTAGCACCTAGGGCAAAAGGGCTTCCCACATTATGACAGGACACTTCATCTCTGAAACTCTGCTGCAAATCTATGCTTCCTGTCTAAGGTTTTTTTCAGCGGTCTTAACTAATCATGAAATCATTCATTTTAGCAAACCTTGCTCCATATGCTTATAGCATGATTTTTCAGGCCTTATATATTACCACAGAGAAGCTGAGGAAGGATGCAAGTGAGCAAGGCCATCTGGATGTGCAAGAGGTAAAGCAAATACTGCTGGGAGGGAAGGAGTGCCACAGTTCAGGAGGCATGAGGTGGGATTTGGAGATTTGGAAACACTCTCAAAAGGGCCCACTGTAGCTGTGCAGGTTTAATTTTGGAAGCAGGTACTGTGGCTATTTTGAATAACCTTGAAGCTGACAACCTGTATGTTAATTGTGAACAGCCATCTGGATAACTGCTGCTTAAAATTTGAGTATCTGCTCATAGGATGGGAATATAAATAAGATGCCATTGGCTAACTGCAAGTGACCACAGTGATTCCATATTAATACTTTGCTGAAAGGATCTTAGGTCATTGTTTAAGCCTTATGCCAGTGTGGGTAAACTAAATGAGAATATTTTGGAGAGACTCCTCCCCTAGCATAATCACTGCAGTCTTCAGTACTGAGCACTGAACTGCAGAATTTCAGGTTTGATCTGCTGTGTTACTGTGTTGCTAAACAAAACTGAGAACAATTGTGAGAATGTAGAGGGAGGGAAAAGTCAGAACTAAAAAGCTTTTCAAGCCATTACATGATACAGTATGTAGTTAAAATAGGGGTAGCACAGGGAGATGGGGTTATGAGCATGCCTGGGCTCATTTTTCTCTTGAAGGCATCCTTGATTGTGTCAGAGGAGGGGAATGAAGTATTCAGGCTGCATATGTGTGTGGGAGTGTGCACCTAAAAATACACACCCAGGTTTCACACAGATACATTTGTATTTGATTTCTATTCTGACAGTATTCTGTGAAGCAATTTCTGTTCATTCTGAACCTGGCCATATAGAAAAAAACCTGCTTTCCAAAACAGCTGCTGCTGCAGTATTTTGTCACTGACGGTACATGAATATTTTTTGGCCATAAATGCATCTGTTAGTCACTAAGCTTCCTGCATGTTTGCTTTTCATTCAGTAATGTGCAACCAACATCAATGGGATGTGGAGAGAAGCTAAAGCAGCTGTTATAGCTCCTTAGTCCACAGACCACCTGATCCAAAACTCACATGGGCTAGTTTGCTGAGCCAAACCAACTGTGGTGGCACCCAGGAGAGACTCTCAAGTCATGTTTCAAGAAGAAATTTTCTCCTTCCTCACATGAAGATAATACTTTCCTTTTTGTACTTTTCCTAATGTAGCTCCCTGAGGTGCTGTATATTCAAGAGTTTGCATTCAGCTCCATTATATAATGTAGCCCCAAAGCTACTCCCTTTTGTTAAACATGCACTGTACTTGTTTTTTTGTGAGAAGAACACATGTGCAGATCACATCCATCTTATGGTTTCTGTGTCCCTTTTTTCTGGCTACATACTCATTTAATAGGCAGCTGAAAAAAGTAAAAGGCTCCGGGTGAATATTTTCAAAATAAATTATCTCTGGTTATTGAGATAGAGTTACAGAATAACAAATCAATGCTGCCTTTGTGTGATATCTGCATGACTCTTACTAATACAAGAGTCATAACTGTGGAATGGAATGTGTGGAGATAAAAGATAATCCAGCCATAATATCAAGGGAAGTTAATGTATATTCCCAATTGCCAAATACTTTAGCTTTATTTCCCCTAATTTTCTTCCTTTTCTTTTTTCTTTTTTTTTTTCCAATGCCTGAGCTTTTAAATGAAACTGGCTCCAACTGAAATAATACTTTGTGTTTGCAATGTGATTACTATAGGCTCAGTTTAGTTGTCTGAGACTTTTTCTGAGAAACATCCCAACTAGCTGATAACTTGTATTATGTTTGCAAATCTCCCAATCCCCACATGACAAAAGCCTGATCCTTTTGTATTTGTATACTTAGGAAGCATCATTCTGTTGGCACAAAACAAGTACTAGCTCAGAATACTTGGTGTCTCTGAGCCGAGCTCTCTCTTTTCTGTGTATAAGATCTTTTATAAGAACTGGAGGCAGACAGCACTTCTGAGGTCAGAAGTGAGGAAGATTGAGAAACTGAATCAGAACCTAGAATCAATATTTTAAGAACAAGGGAATATTTTCTTTAAAGCTTTGTTTAAGTGATTGCTGTGGTTACAAACCCTGTAACAAGGATATTCCAGTTATATAAATAATTGAATTTAGCTTGCTTTTAAATTTATTTTCTGCCAAAGGAAATATTGAACTGTGTGGAAGTCTTTCCTTGCCATTGGACAGCCTCTCCATTTGGTGCAGACATGGCTAGATCGGCTGCCAGGATGATGGCAAAAGGGGATCAGGCTGCAGACCTCAGTGTGCAGCTGGGTGAAACATGGAAACCGAATGGTTGTGAGCACAATAACACACATAAATTAACACACATTACAATAAAGTGTAATCCACTGCTTCAGGCAGTGCAGCAGCCAGGTTGTTTGGAGTAAAAAGTGCAGATTAAGAGCCATTTCCAGTCAGAAGTTTTACAGTAACTCTTCCTGTTGATGTTGTAAGCAGTTCCTTATTAAGAATTTGCAATGCTTGTGCCTTGTTGAATTTAACTTCCTCTGCCTCTGGTTCCTCTGGTGGGAAGAGTCCCCGTTCCACTTCTTTACCTTTACTGTCCCACCCATGCTGGAGTTGAAGGGATGCTCACAGCTGGAGGGATCATGGACCTGGCTCCTTGCAGACCTGCAGCCCTGGCACCGTGGATCTTAGTGCTTACAGGTACAAGATGCAGTGTGGAGAGTTGGAAGCTTTGAAAAGGGCCAGCATGGATGTGATTGAACTGAATTGTTTTCCTTCTGTGTTCTGCCTCTGTCAACTCTGATATGCTTGTCACCTTCTTCTGATAACTATTTATCTAAAAGGCTGTCATGGAAAAGCAAGGTGAAAAGCAGCAGCACTCAGCCATTCTTGCTGCATAATGTCAGACCTGTTACACAGGGAACCTAAATCATCATGAGCCTGCTCAAGTTCCCTGCACCACAGAGACTTCTGAAGAGGCTTGCTTTGTTAGTCATGCACCGGACGATTGGTGGGAGCACGCTGTCACTGCCAGGGTGTGTGTGCGACTGCTCAGTGCTCATGGACAGGGGGCAGCCCAGCTCCACAGCAGTGAAGCAGGATTGCCTGCCAGCTTGCTCCTCTGTGGGAAGATCCTAATAGAAGTAGATTTCAGCAGCTGCCTGGGGCTGGAAAAAAGTGAGAAATTAGTAGCTTGCAGCAGATCTAGGAAGCCAAGACAAGGTTTTGCAATGTACTTGTCCTTTGTCTTCTGATGTCTGTGGAAATGGGGTTGTGCCTTTTTATGCCAGAAGATTTGTACTAGTGCTTTGGGTAATTGATGGACATTAGAACTTCAGAGTACAGGTATTGCTGAGAACAAGTGCTGTACAAATGAGTCTAGTCATGTGTTTGGCAGATCTCTCATTAGCAAGGAATTCTTAATAAGAATTGTAATATTAATGAGGGTTTATCCGCTAAATCCCTTTCACAGGAAGAAAAGAATGAGAAATCTGACTCATATGGTAGGGTGAGGGCATGTGGCTGAAGGCATGAAAGAGGTGATGGGAGAATTAACATTGCAGTTCCTCTCTGGATTGTGTACAGCAGAGCAGGGCTGGAGGGAGAAATCTTCTGACTCAACCGACTGGGGGAGAGGTGGAATTAGCACTTTGGTGAAGATTAAGAGAGCTTCACTCAAGCTGTTTGATGACTCATTTAGTTTATTTGCAATATAAAGTTAAGCTGGCAAGAAACCATCGTCAAATACAAAGGGCTTCCTCTGGTCTTTATCTTGTCATTAAGTTCACTGGAGCTGGTGGGAGGGGAGTTTGTGGGTTGTAGTCAGCTTTTGCTGAGGATGGTGTCTGCACACTGGCACTGTCCTCTGCAGTGTTGTCATGGCTTTACTGGAGTTCTGATGTTTGTGTGGATTTTGACATGCTTCATGTTTGGCCTCTGATGAAAATGTGCTGGCAGGAGAGGAGCGCTGGAGGGCCCAGTCCTGCTCTGCTCTTGGGTTGCGAGGGAGGCCTCCCTGTTGTCCTGTGACCACTCAGCTGCCACCTCTGAACAAGCACACACCTACAGGTAAAGCAGCTGGGCTTTCCAGTTCAGATTACTCCTGAATCCTCTCTCCCCTCCTTTCTCAGCTGCTGACTAGGGGAAATGTAGTTTTGTGAAGTAAGCCAGAGAGAGTAAGCCAAGTTTTAAACTAGTTGTGTATAATCTTCAGAAAAAAATACTGTGTAACTGTGAACTCTCATTTTCTTCTGATTACTTTGATGGATGCCAAGGCACGATAAACATGCGAGAACTTAGACTGGTTTGAAAATGTACAGGACCCAGAAATGTCAGTATTGCACTTTTGGAAACCTGTAGTGTGGCAGTGAGTACCCCAAAATAAGTCTGACTTTCCTCTGCAGTACTGTTGCTCCCTCTGACTGCTGCAGGTGCACACTGCAGTGGCACAGGGGAGGACATTTCAGACAGACTTTTTTGAGTCCTAGAGTCAGTAGAGCTAGGGCACAGACCATGCAAGAGCTTCATCATATTGGCTTAACCTTGTTCCTATCTTTTGGGACCCAGCTGATGCCTCACAAGTCCTTGCAGTTACATAGTTCATCAGTCATGAATGTTAGCTAAGTTGTTTCAGCGGTTTTCAAAATAAAAATATGTATCCAACAGACTTCAAAAGTGTTATCACACATATATTGTTCATACTTTGATGGTTAGAGAACTTCTGGGCAATGCCCTGTGCTGTATGTTTCTGTTTAATATACTTAAAATTATCTGGATGCAGCAGTTGAATGCCCCTTTGGCAGGTTTGCTGATAGTACTCAACTGGGAGGTGTTGATTACTCTGGAGGGAGGAGAGGCCTTGCAGAGGGGTATAGATAGATTGGAGTACTGAGCAATGATTTGTGGGATGAAATTCAACAAGTGCAAATGCTGGATTCTGCACCTGGGACTGAGTAACATCAGGTACAAGTATAAATTGGGAGAGGAGGGTCCGGAGAACAGCTGTGCGAAGAAGGATCTGAGGGTGGGCAGCAGCTCAGTGTGAATCAGCAGTGTGTGCCCAGACAGCCAGGAGGGCAAACTGTACGCTGGGGTGCATCAGGCCTCACCCACCCATCTTGAGCACTGTGAGCAGTTCTGGGGGCCACAGTTTAAGGAGGATGTGAAGGTCCTTGAGTGCATCCAGAGGTGGGCAACAAAGCTGGTGGAAGGGCTGGAAGGCATGTCCTGTGAGGAGAGGAGGAGGACTTAGGGCTTATCTATTTTGGAGAAAAAGAAACTGAATTTTGACCTTGTTGCTCTCTGTAGCTGCTTGAGGAGGGGACACAAATAGAGAGGGAGGTGCTGATGTCTTCTCACCAGAATCCAGTGATAGAACACATGGGAATGGTTCAAAGATGCAACAGGAGAGGTTCAGACTGGGCATTAGAAAGCATTTTTTTAGCAAGAGGGCGGTCAAACACTGCAGTAGGCTTCCTAGAGTGGCACTTGATGGTGGCACAAGACTGTCAGTATGTCAGAGGCATTTGGACATTGCCATTAACAAAATGCTTCAATTTTTGGTCATCCCTGAAGTGGTCAGGCAGTTAGAGTAGATGATCATTGTAGTTTCCTTCCAACTGAACTGTTCTATTCAGTGCTATTCTATTCTAGTCTAGAGTGGCTTCTCAGTAACAGGCTGGTGCGACAAGACAAAATGCCTTTACAAGACTGACTTAAGCTTCTTAAACTTTAAGGATTAGAAAAGAGTTTTGCTTGTTTTGCTTTCTCTGTTTGAACATAGCATGAATGGGTGTGCTTTAACCAAGTTCTTGTGCTGCTGCATTTTTCTTCTTAATCCTTGTAACATTTTGCTTGGCAAGCAGGAACAGTACATGTGGAAAGTTCATACACCTGGGTAAATGTTATTGTTAGCAATTACTGCTCTGCTGAAGACTCAGAAAAATTTGACAAAGCCTCAGGAGAAGAAAACTCTGTCAAGCACAGGAATCTGAGCCTATGGGAATTAGTGCTCCAGTAGCTGTTGCTGTGCCACGCATCCTGTGAGAGCTGCAGCCACAGAGGCATGAGGATTTTGTATTCCTAATGAACCTGGAGGAATCCACCTGTTGGCCAACAGTTTTTTCTCTACTCATCTGGCACAGATGCCTACAAAGTCATCCCCTGAACAAAGCCAAGTCAAAGTGATTTGGTTTGCTCGAGCATTTTCCTAATAATCTAACAGCATTTTCACCAGCTTGGGTTAGAAAATTATCACCTGAGCTGCCCTGCTGGAAAAATAGGTGAGGGTTTCCACTGTGATGGAGTTCATGGCGAGGTATTGGGAAGACTGGTGGATGACTGGGGAGTGGTGGTTGCTTTACTTGGATAGCAGCAGTGTGAACAGGCAGGGAACACACTGCTGCAGTTAAACATCTACGTGGGTTCTCTTGTTACGGCATGAGAATGTCCCATGTCATCTCAAGGGCTGGTTTTGTCACAGAGGGAATCTTAAACTAATGATGGGAGGCTATAGAGAAGACAGTGATGCATAAAGGAGAGAGGCCAAGGACATGGGCTGCACCAAGGAAGATTAGATAAAAAGAAAAGAATTCACTGTGAAGAAAAATCAAATATGGGGAACAAGTATCCAGAGACATGCAGTCTTTATCCTTGGAAATACTCAAAACTGACAGTACTTGAGCAAACTGATATAGGTTCCAAATTGGTCCTGCTTTCCTTAGGAAGGGGAGATGATCTCTAAAGTTCTCTACCAATATAACATATTAATGATTATCATTTTTAATGGCATCTTAAATTAAATGAAAGCAATTAGTCTTACTGAGCAGTAAATGTTACTTGCACTCAAAATAATTCACAACTACATTCACTACTCACATTTTACAAGCAGCAATATGAGGCAGAAAGATCATTCATTTGTGTGAGACACAGGATCCCAAGAGCAGAGATCATAAGGCAAAATTTGCAGCAGTTCCAGGTGTACCACCACCTGGTGTCTGCATTCTGTCTCCCCCTGCTATCCACTGGTACCTGTGGGTTTCTCCAGGGTGCAGAAGAAACCAAGGTCCTCTCTGCAGTAGAAGGGCACCAAGCAGAGCAGCAGTTTCCCTGCAGCTGTGGTGTTGCAAACTTACACCACTAAAATGTGTTACTACAGCTCTGCAGGTCTGTAACAAAACACCTGCATCATTTGATATGTTACATTAATACATAATTAGGAGGTCAGTATGGTATATGTCAATTCACTGGTAACTGTGGCTTAAGCTGTGTTTCATTTAGGATTTTTATTGTTATGTGTGTAACAGAGACATAGAAATAGATAACAGCAAACATAATAAACTGAAGATGTGGAACTCCTGGGTGGGCTGTCAGCTGCTGTTCTGTATGCACAAGGTGTCTGTGATCTTTTACAGAAGGAGAAGTTAAATTTATTTTTTGTCCTAGCTTTGTCTAGAATAGGGTTAATTTTCTTCCTAGTAGCTGGTACAGTGCTGTGTTTTGGATTCATGATGAAAATAATGTTGATAATACACTGATTCTTTAGTTTTTGCTCTGTAGTTACTTTTCTAAGTCAAGGAATTCTCAGTTTTCCATGCTCTGTCAGTGAGCAGGTGCACAAGAAGCTGGGAGGGAATGTGGCCAGGACAGCTGACACAAACTGTCCAAAGGGTTATTTCACACCACAGAATGAAATGTGCAGTATATGAACTGTGGGGAGTTGGCCAGGGGCTGCTGATTGCTGTTCAGGGACATGCTGGGCATCAGTCAGTGGATGGCAAACACCTGAATTGTGCATTGCTCATATTTCTTGGGTTTTATTCATCTCTCACTCTTTATCTCTCGTTTCATTATATTATTATTATTATTATTATTATTATTATTATTATTATTATTATTATTATATTTTAATCTATTTCATTTGTTAAACTGTTCTTATCTCAGTCCATGGGTTTTACCCTTTTCTGATTTTCCTCTCCATCCCACTGTGGAGATGAGGGTAGTGAAGGGGTGGTTACATGGTATTTAATTGCCAGCTGGGGCTAAGTCATGACACCTTTCTGAGGAGCCAGCTGAACGTACCATAGTGTTGTGAACCATACCTGTAAACTGCAATTATTTTCATATTTTCATCTATTATGGGTGTATTTAATGATGCAGAAAACGACAAGTGAGATAAATGGGTTGACCAAGGCAGGTGCAGAGATCTGCTGCTAAGACATCTCTCATGGTGGCAGGTCCATGAGAGAAGCTCTTTCTGAGCCTGTGTCAAGGCACTATTTCTGTCACTAGGACTCCTCTGAGCAGACTCTCTAGCTGTGCAGAAGTATCACCAGTTAAAGGTGTGGATTTTTGCAATGGTCTGGCAGTCTAGTGATGGTCTAGAAGCACAAACATAAAATCAAAACTGTCTCCAGTTGATGTAATTCAAATGTGACCCTGAATTTCAGGAGGTAACACTGCATTACCAACCCACAAATAGAGGCTGCTTCTAGTAAAAATGACACAGACCTCACTGGTTTTCTTCTTTCTGTGAAAAAAAGCCTCATTCTTTTGACATTGCATTCAGCCTCCAGTGTAACAGAAGCAGAGTCTTGTGTTCTGGGATGCTGTGGTCTATAAACTTTGATTTCATAACATTTTGATAATAAAAAAATAGAATAAAAAAAGAAAAAAGAAAAAAAGAGAACCTCAGTACATGCATATTGCTCAGTTGTTTTGCCAATTAGCCTCTACCACAGTGACTGGGACCAGAGATGTGATCCTTGAAGTTTGAGTGATCACCCTGCTGCTGGCACTTGACCTGTTCTCCTATGTGAGGTCCCAGGGTGTCTGTATGGAATTGTGAGGGTTTCTTTGTGTGCAGATGTAACACACAGTTCCAAAAGCTCAGTTGGTCATTATTGATATATGTTGGATATTGTATCTTCCCTGTCTTTTGTGTTGGGGGTCAGACAGATTTAAAATACAACTTTCCAAATTCGGTATTTGGCCCAGGAGATGTCTGTTAAAACAGTCAATGGGAAGGCTACCACTAACTCTGAGAATAGCATTATACTCCAGAGTTAACATCCAAATGTGTGGATCTATGAGCAAAGGAAGGGTGGAGTTCAATTAGCAGTTATGGTGACCAGAATTGAGGTCATGCTTCCCTAGATACCGTCAGAACAAAAACCCAACGGGATCACTGCAATGATCTGAGTTAAAATTAGCTCTTCTTGGTGATTGTGGTGGTCTATTTTTACCCTGAATTGTTTGAGTGACCCAATTAAAATGCAGCCATGCAGCAGCACAGTGGTGAGGGCAGTGGGTGCAGCATCTGAGTGGGAGTGATGCCTTGAATGGGGACACAGGGGGACAAGCTGTAACTCGTATTTCTGCCAGCAATGGCATTTTATTTTTATTTCTCTGGGAACTGGTGGGAAACACATGCCAAGACACAGCATGATGACAAGTAGCCCTTGACCCTTGGGACTTAAGGTTCTTTTCTGTGTAGGATTGGCTGTGACACTGGAGGTGTGTTCAGCTTGCAACTCTGTTTATCAGAACCTGAACTAGCAGCAGTGTGCAGCCTGAAACTCTCTGGTGTCAGCCATAGGGCACCTGGACCACCTAAACTGAGAAAACAGAAATTCCAGAAACCAAATGAACCTCATCAGATGCTGATTTTTTTAAAAGCTGTTGCTTCTTAGGAAGAAATAACTACCATCACCACCTCTCCTCACCCCCAAATCTGTGCCTGAAGGGAATAACTGTGGGAAATAAAAGCAAGACTGAAGGAGGCAACCACAGAACACACCAGGACTGATGAAACTGTCAGATAAGTAGAATAATGATGATAACAATGAACACCAGGGAGGCAGGTCTCACTGCCCTTACTGCCTCCAAATGAGTGCTGAAACCCACAGAAATGTGTGTTTCTGTGCCTTGAGTGCAGAAGCACCTGAGGGAAGTGCAGCAGAGCTGTTGTGCAGACTGCCACCCCAAAAGCTTTTCACAAGGATACTACGCATAGTCAGTTTATATTGGGTACCAGTGCAAGAAAAGAGCAAGGGAGACCAGGAACTCATGTTGAAGAAGAATGAGAAAATGTAGGTTAGCCCACAGAAATCTGATGGCCATGGTGATTTAATCTTCCAGTCTGATGCAGTGGATGATGAAGAGGTGCTTGGTTAAATTTTGCGGATTTTCCACTTCTACTGAGGGTACTCCAGCTTTCCACAGCTCAGCAGGCCATGAGATTACACATAAACCATCTCCATAGTTAGACTCTAAACGAGCCTGGGATCAGCCAGGATTTTCCCTACAATTCCCATCTCTTGTAAACATGTGAAGCCAAATCCTGAAACTTAAAAGCTATGGAGGTCACTCTCCTGTGCTTTCAGTGTTGTGTATGTGCATACATACTGCAAATGAGGAGGAAACTGCTGGGTTGAAATTCAGTTGGTACATGAGAAAAGAGAAGAAGAGAAGCAACAGCTATGGTGAGAGAAACTCACAGTAATAGGAGCTGCAAGTATGTGAGTGCAGTGTTAGAATTTCAAGGGCAAAATTGAGGAAGGTGGAATAGAGTGGGAGTAATTTTCCCAGAAAGCTGTGTATTTATTCATGAGGAATGATGCTGTAAGAATAAATCATAACTATGTAGGAAGTTTTTATCTGCAGGATCCTTGTCTCCCTGCTTGATGAAATTGGAAGGTATGAGACATCAATTACATAATTAAAGATGTGACCATAATAATTATACAAAATGGAACCAACCTAAAGTTGCAAGGCCATTATTATTGCATTGAATATCTGAATGCATAAGTAAACATCAACAGCTGAAGGTTATTTGAAGAAAAGGAAGGGTGTATTTAAAGAAAAGTAAGTTGGTTTCATGCAGGTGGTTACTAAAATGGCAACAGAATAAAACAAGATCAAGAATTAAAACCCTCAAAACATTAACAAGTATATTAATTGCATTAATTTTAAAATTCACCCCAATAACAAACAAAACTTGTAATGGAAACTATATTTCTACCAACTTAAGTCAACGGAAACTAAAAGAAAAGTGTATCAGGTGAGTATAACTTTTTATCTTAGGATACAGATTTGTTTCAAATTACATTAATGTCATTAATGTTTTCACAGGCACAAAACTGGCTTGGTTTTCAGAGATGGCCATTCACTTAGGGCTTTGAATCTGAATATTTGATGGAATTCATTTTACCTAATTTAGATACGTAACAATAGACATATTAAATTTAAATTAGTTGTCTTAGGCTGGCTCTAGAATCTGAAGAGAAAGATAATCTTCAGAGAGAAAGTAATTCCTTCTAACTTGGATGCCACTCTTATCATGGGATAATTTGTCCTCAAGAGAAGCTTTTTCTTCTCCACTGCTTATAAAAGGAGCTTAAGATAACTAAGACTCAAATTATCAACTTTCACATGACTAAAGACATGAGATACATCCTGTAGGTCTTGTTATCTAACTTAAGGCATTCACATTTGAAAACTAGTCATAATAGCTACAGGCCATATCCAAACACAACTTTTGCAGTTTATGCTCTGTATATTCCAAGGGTTAGCTCTGGAAAAGGCTGGACCAGTTTGCAGACATATTTAACCAGGGTATGGACCATGTTGGCAGTAAGCACAGATTCAAACCCCGTTTTTGGAGAGTGGCATGCTGGAAGGACTCTGTGGCCAGTGTTTCCCACTATGTGTCAAAGATGGCATCTTTCCTCTTCGTTCATCTGTATTTCAACTTTGGCTTGAATCAGTCGCTGTCTTCAGGGTCTTCCTGGGATTTGTCTGTATACAGGGATTTCTTTGATTATAAGATTTCCCTTTCCATCCTCTAAACATAATGTTTAATTGCCTTTTTCAATTTCTTAAGCGATCCAGCTCAGACTCTGAAAGGTCTGGATGGAATTCAGAGGGAAGGAGATGAGAAACAAGGAATGTGCCCACAGGATTTTTTTAACCTTCTTTCAAAAAGCCTACTTACTCTCCTTGCTTGAGACTCTAGAGCTGTCTGGGTAGGTACTGTCTCTTGCCTCTTTCCTTCTTCATCTCTGTTCTTGGCACCAGAATAAACCAGTTTCAGGCAAGGTGGCTACATTATTATTCAGCAACAGCTGTTGGCAGAAAGATGGGAAGAGCTGGTTAGACAAGAAAGGGGATGAGAAAGTAGCCAGCCCCTGGAGGTATCTGTGAGAGAGATTCCTGCTTTCCTGGTTCCTCTTTGCTTCTGACTTTATTGATTTGTGCTTTGCTTCCAGAATGGGGTGACAGGCGAGTGTCCTCATCCTTTTCCTGGGAGCATTAGCACATGCTGAAGTGCCAGGAGGAAGCTGTGGCTCGTGGTTGTAACTGGGAGGGACAGCACCATCCAGAACCATGATCTCAGGACTATGGTTCTGTATTCTTCCGGAATACATCCTGGTACCTTCCACTCTGCTTTCTGCTCCCTGTATAGAAACTGGGATCTGCAACCAACTTCTGAGCTTCTAACCTCATTTCTGAGCTGGAAACAGGCATGATCCCCACTGTCAGTCTTGTGGTTCCAAAGAGTATGACAATGTAGCAGTTTTCTGTTGGTTGTAGAGAGCTGTGACCCCTACCTTGGGAATTGCCACCAGTTTGGAAAAATGTTGTTGTTTCAGGTATTTTATGTGAAACTAGAGAAGATATTTTCCTTTTTCCTGTAGTTCTGTTAAAAACAAAACCTATTCTGTTACACTGAGCAGAAAAGACCAGAGGAAGGTAAGGCTGAAAGCTTGTGGATGTTTAGGCTACGGTGCTGAGTGGTCATTTCTTTGCCCAAAAATTCACCTCTGGTTGACACGCTGCTCCTTGGATACAGCTGACTACATTTATGGTTTAATTATTTTATTTTGTAATTACAGATTCCTTTCACCTCATTTATTAAAATCACTATGTGTCCAAGTAGGCCATCTTTTATGCAATGTCAAAATAAATAGATAGAATTAATTATGGGTCTTAAAATATATGCATGAGAATTGCAATGGTTTTTGAAACATGGAAGTGTAACACTAAAATTATTTTCCTGAATGAGATGACTCATCACGCCTAGGAAAAAATATCCTGTGATTTAATTGCATTTTCATGTCATTAAGAAAATATTATACTTCAAGCAGATGAAGGACTGCAAAATTTGGAGATCCATTATTACTGGATAGTGGTAGTGAAGAGAAGTGCATTACATTTGCATACAAATACATGAGTGTGTTTTAGGAACCAATTATTGCTTCTTAAAAAAAGAAAAATAGAATTTAAAAAAAAATCCATATAGAGGACTAAGCAAAGCTCTGGTTTGCAGAAGACAAGCCTGGACACACAGTGTCTTCAATCCACTGCTTCCATGTCTGTGTCCCCTGTTTGCTTCACAGACTGACCCTGGACAGATCTATCTGCTGGGTCCTCCACACACTCTGCAGCTTTTGGTGGACACTGAATGGGTACTGGCATATTCCCAAGGGAAATGGGTGTGTTTTGTGTGGGTGTTGGCACGTTTTCGGGGGGTGCTGGCATATTCCCAGTGGGTACGAGCACACTCTCGGGAGGCATTGGCACACTTTCTGTGGGTGTTGGCACCCCGTCTGGGCACGAGGGTGTGCTTCTGGGGGGCTTTGGCACATTCTCAGTGGGCGCTGTCATATTTTCAGAGGGTGCTGGTGTGTGTTCAGTGGGTGTTGGTGTGCTCATGCTGGGCTGCTCACAGAGATTCTCAGCCTCTGAATGTGGAATGAGAGGAGCAGGAGGTTCTGGCACCAGAACAGCATTAGGTGTTTGAGTGTCACAGGTCTCTGGTTTGCTGCCATTGCTTGGGAGGGACTCCTCTGCCTTGTGGGACACCCTGAAAGCCTCAGCCAGCTGCTTCAGCATCCTCTTGTCTCTCTCGTGCAGCTCAATGCTCGCCTGCTCAGAGGAGGAAGGGTTCGTTTCAGTATCATCTTCTTCCTCTTCGTCTTCTTCTTCCAAGATGCCATTTCCATTCACCTCTTCTGGGAATTGTGCTTGCTTTATTTTTTTGTACAATTCATTCCTCTCTTCCTGCAGGGCACGGCAAAGGTTCTCCAGTCTCTGGATTTTCAGCATGAAGCACTCATATTCCTTAGACCTCATGGCTTTCTGTAGTCAAAGACATCAGGCAAAGGTACAGCTCAGTTTGGGTGCATGCAATTCATTAGAGGAACTGGCAATTAGGAAATGCTCAGAGGATACTGCCAGAGGGCTGACTTTCACCAACTGCTCTGCAATAACTATGGTCTTTTGGACCAAAGCTTCAAGAGGAAATTCATTCCCTGTAACTACAGTGTATTAACATTATGGATACATATTCAGATCAATTTCACTCAAATATATTTGCAGTGAAAATACCTGCTCATGATATGGAGATAGGGAAAAGTATAGTGGAAATCCATACAGATAAGCAACCAAAAGACTACTTGGACTTTTGGTTGGTGTGGGTGTGAATTTGGAGGAAAAGAAGCTGCTTTATATCTTTTGTTTATCTTGCTTCTGCATTCTGTGAGAGCATCCTGAATTGGAACATTTTCTACACCCAGTGAGGAAACAGGAGATACAGAAATCCATAAAAATAGAAATAGCAGTAGCACAGAGCTACAAAGCTAACCAGAAAGATCTGGTCCAAGTTCAGCATATGTTTAGGGTGAAACTTCAGGCAGCCTCTTATCTTCTTTGAATGAGTTCCAATGTGCTTATGAACTTCCTTTGCAATGCTCCTGGGACAGCACATTTAAAAGTATGGTAAGACACAGTACTTGCTTTTGACTCTTAGAGTCTGACTACACAGGAAGTTAATGAAAGGCGTGATTTTAAAGTTCATTAGCTAGAACATATTAATTCCCTGGGTGGATGCTCTTATGCAGAAAGTAGCATGAAGTGAACTAATACCAACTTGCTTCTATGGTAGAGCATTAAGAATCGCCCATTTTTAGAGCACTTAAAATTCAGAGTTACATAACTCAGTTTCTCGTGGATGCCTGCACAGCCCAAAAGCCCTACCAGTTGGGATTGTCTTTTTCTCTAAAGACATCCAATTATTCAGGTAGCTTGAAAGAAATACCCTTAGATTCAAGAAGAAAATTTTCACTGACTTCTGGGATTTTCAGGTTATCTCATCTCCTAGCTAAAGCATTACATTGGGAAAAGGATGCATCTTGAGAAGAGAAAGACTGCTCACCTCTTCAATCATGTCCAGTAATGCTCTGTTACAATTCTCAAACCTGGATTTCCATGTAGCAGTATCCTTTTCCAGCTTCTTCATTTTCTTTGTCATCTATGGAATCAGGAAGAAAAGCTGAATCACAAGAGAAATTCCATGCTGAAGATGAAACTAGGACAACCCCTTTATTCAAGTCTTTGGTTCTACTCATAACTCTGGTACCAGCAGCTGTAGTTTCTGTGCTAAGTAATAATCTATGTTAAGGGATGGATTTAATTTGAAATAGCTGCTATATCCCTTTCAGCCTTTAGTCTGTAGGCCCCAGAAGTAGGACCAGTTGATCGTAGCCAACTTCCACCATACAAACTACCACAAAAACAAAAGGCAAAGAAATGGTGGAATCTGTTTGTCTCTTTACCAGAGTACACTGTTAGACTGCTGGAATGTTAAAGATGGGCTCTTCTGTGCACTCAAGGCCAGGGAAGCTCCTCCTGGACTAGTCACTCCTTTATACTACCTCTAGAACACACCACTAGCTAAATAGCACCATTTTTCCTTTTGGTTTTCTGCAGGCAGAGCTCTCTGTGAAGAATTATTAGATGCTGACTGGATCAGGGCATGAGGATTTTGAGCCTTGGTGGCAGAGCAGAACACTGTTTATTATGAAAGCAGGTACAATATGTAGATGTGTTTGGTTTTTAACACCCATTCTTTACAGGAAATAACAACCCTAGCTGTAAGGAAAGAGTCTCTTGGACTATTTCCACATGGTCTAAAGGGGTTGGTGGGCTTCAGCTCTGCCTACACACTCTAGTGGAAAGATGTGTAGCCTAAGTCAAACTCTCTGTACCAGTGTCAGTCACCCAGAAGGTTCTGGGCATTCCTGGGAACATTTATCACATGGATAAATGTGGCTCCAGATTCTCCCTCTGGTATGTCTGAGGGATCTGTACCCAACCACCACATTTGATTTTAGATAAAGTATTTATTCTTCCAGGAATTTTCAATTTTAGCTGAAATGGAGAGCTTTCTACTCTCCTTTCTGCTGTTCAGCTTGCAGAGCTGAAATCTAACCTGCTGTTGGTTGTGGCTGAGTGTGTTCTAAATCTAATTTGAATGTTGATGAAATTATCCTTCAAAATGTGCAGAGATGGTCTCATCTCAGGTAGAATTATTAGAATGAGAAATATAAAAATCTAAAAGGAGAGTATCAATTATAGAGTTCAGACATGAGCTCCTACTCACCTTTTCCATCTCCTGTTTGAATGTGGCAAACACTTCATTGCTTTTGGCCAATGTTTTCTGAAATTCTTCAAATCTTTCAGAGTAGAGAGTGATCTGAATTAACAGAGAGAAAAAAAAAAAAAAAGGCAACAAACTCTCAGTAATTTCAGAACATCCAGGATAGTGAACTTCCACTTCTGTAGAATATAATAAAATAAGTATTGTGTTTGGATATGGAAATTAGCTTTTGTTTGGAGTCCATGAAGCACAAACATCAGGGAACATCTGTGCATCTTTTTATGGTTGCAAACTATTATGGTTCTCCTATTGCAGAAAGATAAACTGAGTAAGAATAGAAAGAGCCGGGCAAGTGATTTAAAAAAGACATGGGAGTTATGGATGCCCTATTCTCCTGAGTATTGCAGCTATGGTATCCCTATACAGGGCATCCATAAGAAAAGTAATTCTGTAGATATCAAGACTTCTGAAAACATTTCCCTTGGTTTGATCCCTGGCACATCTCCATGGGCAAGGACTAACCTGAGCTGGTCACTGATGCTGTGTGGGACCACTCAAGGTGAGAGCCAGCACGAGCAGAGCTGTGCCTGACCTCCAAGCCCCGCTTCACCATGCAGATGTCAGCTCTCACCGGGGGGTTTCAGCCCTGGCAGAGAAGGCCAATACTGCCCAGCTGTTCACCTGCTTTGTGGATACTTGGAGTATTCCTCCAGCCAGGCTGGGACCTGGGTGCTACCCTGGCTATGATGCTTTTGTTGTCCAAGTGAGCTGGGGGAGAGGTAACCCCACACCATGCTGCAGTCAAGGTTTCCCCTCTTCCACCTTTCCACCTGGTGACTCAGGCTGTGTCAGGAGTTGCACAGGCAGTGCTTGATGTACTTCACTGGCCTCTCCTGTTGAAGAGGAGGGTGCCTGCTCCCTTTCTATGTTTCCTGGTATGTAAATAAAGCCCACCCTTCACTTTCACACTGCTGCGACTCTGCACTGGATTCCTTCAAGATGCATCCCTGCACCACACCCTGAGCAAGCTGAGAAGGCACTTTGTCAGCTCTGTTTTGGACTGCAACTGTAGGTAAAGCCAACAAAGACTGATCAAGCCATCCCCAGCCAGCCTTTTCTGCTAGTTTCACTTCACTCTGAAGCAGAGCAGAAGCAAGTTCTGTTGCAATGTGCCAGCATTTCAGACTACCAGGACTCCATATTTTGCTATTAGTTTATACCTGGCAGCCATGTGAAAATTTATCTGTGTCTGCATTTTTTCATTATTACCAATTTTTTTTTTTTGTATCTAAAATCATCAGATGGTTTTGGGGCAACAACTGTTCTAAAGATCTGAGGTTATTTTTCAGTAAGATTTTCTTAGTTTTGGCTTTTTCTGGATGGTTTGGTTTCATTGTTGCTTTGTTTAGTGGTGTTTTTTGTTTGTTTGTTTGTTTGTTGGAGTTTTTTCCCTTTGGAAAAAAGGACCAGCTTCAGCTTATTCCATTCCTTCTGGTGCCAGAACATCCCCAGCAGTGTTTAGGTCATCAGACATTTCATCTGTCCAGCCTGGCAGCTCTTAGGCTGGTGTCACACGTGGTGGCTGAGGCAGGGTGGGTGCAGGGCCCTGTGAGGGTCAAGAGCAGCCTGCAGTATTCCAGTGTGTGGGTTGCCCTCTCTCTCCACTCCAGCAGGGAGCTGGATAAAGGATTATCTAAGAGCTTTTCTTTAGTGTGTTGCCAGCCAACTCACCCCCTCCCCTGCTACTGCTGTGAAGTTACTGAGGAGAATATTTAGAAAACGTTGCTAATAGTGGGGTGGGTTTCATTTCGATTTTGAAATCAGATATGTTTATGTTATGTATCATGCTCATCCAAGCCAGTTGTTATGGTGCCCCTTGCCACAGCCACAGATGCAGGGTTCCAGCCAAGTAAAACCTGGGTTGTAAGGGCCTCAGAGGCGGAGAGGAGGGAACAGGCTGCAGCCCTTCTCCAATGAGCTGGGTGAAGGTTAACCCGTACAGAGCACTCCGTGCTGCCAGTATCAGAGCTAGCTGACACGCCTGTATTTATACGAGGCTGTAGCTAGAGCTGTCACCTAGGCACAAACAACAGCTCCGAGGGATTTGTTTTAGCAGCCCAAGTTCCACACCCTAGGTGGCACGCTGATACCAAGTGTATCAGTGGAACGTTGACATTTGAAAGAGATGTCACAGCTCTAAGGAGAAATGTCTGAGCATCCCAAATCCAGGTGACGGAGCAGGGGTGGTAGTCAGAGAACTGAGGCTGCTAGCCCAGATCTGCTTTAAAAAAGCTCACAATAATTCTGTCTCCGCTTTCCCTTCCAATTTTTGCGTATTGTTTAATTAGGCCAAAAACATTTCACGTTTGAACAGGGCAAGCTCTGACCTCAGCTGGGGCCCTAACCAGCACCATAGCACTAAGAATAGCTTCTGTAATTTAAACTGGATAATAAATGAATGTTTTCATAGAGGCTGGGAATAGGCTGTGAGAGATGTCACTCACTGGGAGCATGTACTTGTGCTCCAAGGTCAGGGAGACGAGGACCCCCTTGCTGCATCCAGCAGGACTGTGGGGACAGGGAGGGTGCAGGCAGCACTGCTGTGAGTGCAAGGCCTTGGGAAGTGAGGGGCTCCTCAGCATCGCCATGCTGAGAGGGTGCTATGATGGGGACACCCCTTTGGCTTAGTGGTGGCACTGTGCTGGCTACCAAAAATTAAAAGTCTCAGCTGGCTTCTATCTTTTTATTTTGTTTCAATGCGTGAAGCTAAGATAGTCTGCCTAAGCATCATGCGTGGGGAGAGCACGCAGCATCCTGGGAAGCACCACCACAGTTTGAGTGTACCTCCTCAGCTCGTGCTAGAACCCTGCCACCATTTGGAGTGCTGGATTTGGCTGTCTCTGGCACACTGTGCCATCCAGAGACAGGCTGGCATGAACACGATGTCCCCAGATCCTTCCAACTCAAGGAAGAAGTGGGTGTTCATCACCTCCTCTGAAACAGAGTCATATCTCACTGTGAAGGTTATATTATGGCTTCTCCCTATCTCACTGACCAAACATATTCTCATAAATTTCCATGCAGCTGTTCCTCTGTTAATCACAGAATCATAGAAAAACGTATGTAAGAAGGGACCCCAAAGACCATCCCTGCCATGGGCAGAGACACCTTCCACTAGACCAGGTTGATCAAAGTCCCATCCAACCTGTCCTGAAACACTTCCAGGGATGAGGCATAATATCTATTTATTGCTTTGTGTTGTCTGCATCAAATGAGCTCTTTATGCTCTTTCTGTTCTGCACTTGCACAACACCTTGCCTGATAGCATCTGGTCCATGAGGGAGGTCCTTTGGTGCTACCATACTGGAAATAATAAATTTTTTTAAAAAATCATAATGTTATTATTTCCGGTAATTCCAAATGAAGGTTCATATGTGACAGAGCTCTCACACTTGAGCAACACACTTAACCGCATGTTTAATTTCAGGACATGAATCACCTAATTTTTGTCTGCACAGGTCTGCAAGGGGCACATGAATTCTCAGTTTGTTTGACTGCTGATTTCTAAAAACACCTTTTCTGTTTCAAATGTTCTAGTTTTTATCAATTCCTTCAGCTTCATTAAACTGGCTATGGAGGTCTGTTTCCATATTTTTTTTTCTTCTGGGTGAACATGGAAGTTTAATTAAAACCACTCTGAGAAAATTTGGAGCAGGTTTGCAGTTGGGACAGACTCAGTTGGAGGCCTTTGAGGATTGACTGCAGAACCTGTCAAACTATTGTCAGCAGCAGTTTATTTGATGTTCTTTGGTGTGCCACTGGCTTACCTCAACCTCTGAAAAAACATGTGAAAAACTAAACCCCTGTTAGCATGTTTCCAGGTTATCAGTTTAACATTGGCATTTCTTGATGACTCAACAGGTTAGACCACCTGCAAGGAAAAAGCTGGAACAACTTGCCTGTGAGATTAACTGTGAGCAAGTGCTAGGAGAGCGCTTCCTGATGGGTGAGGACATTGGCAGCTGCAAGAGGGGCTGACAGACTGACACCACCCCTCTCAAGGTTCTGCTTGGGGGAATCTTTCTCACAGACAGGTCAAAGAATCTGCATAATTATTTCTTAAATCTAGAAAAATCTACTCATACTCTCTCTTTTTGATAGCATCTAGTATTCTCACTCCTTGATTGAAGGTCTCACTCAGCTATTCAAGGTGATTATTTCATTTCTCCCAAAGTCTAGTATATTCTGCCTATTTCTTGGTTTTACTGCCTTTCACTCCAGCTTGATTCTTGGTGTAATTTTGGTGAGTAATTTTATTTTACTGAAAGTTTCATATTACAGTTAAGCACTGAAATCCTAGAGACCCCTCTCTAGAAGCCCTTAGTAGACAAAATTCCCGTTAAAGTTAATGAAAATGCTGCCTTTGCCCCCAGGTCCAGAAAAGCATACAGGCACAGCAGCTCCAGTTTTGTAAACTTGTTTCCTGATATGTATGTACTTCAGTGCTTTAGAAACCTGCCTGAAGGGTAGTTATGGTGAATAATCAAGGCACACACGTTGTTCTGTGGTTGAGCACTCATAAATCAGCACTGTAGAATGATTTGGGTAGGAAGATCAAAGATCACATACTCCAATCTTTCTGCCTTGGGCAGGGACACTTTAAATTGACCAGGTTGCTTCAAACCCCATCCAGCTAGTTTTGAACACTACCAGGGATGGGGCATCCACAACTTCTCTGGGCAACCTTTCCCAGTGTCTCACCATTCTCACAGCAAAACATTTCTTCCTCATATGTAAAAGAAGTCTCTCCTCTTTAACTTTAAAGCTGTTACCCTTTCAAAAAAAAATCTCTCTTCATCTTTATAAACATCTTTTAAATACCAAAAATTTGCAAAAAGTCCTTCTCTTTTCTTCTTCAGACTAAGCAACCCAGAGTATAATTTGCAGTATGGGCATTACCTTACAGTTGGCTTGAAAATAACCTGCTTCCTTTGCAATAGTCTATGACATGTAGAATGAGGCTAAAAGGAATACACAGAAAGTAGTTTGGATACTTTACCTGGGACGTGCTTCATGGGTTAAAAAGTGGAAAACAAAGGCACACCATGCAATCACCTCTCCTACGTCACCTGTGCCTGTAGGACAGTCTCTTGCTCCTTTAACATTTTGGCCTGGAGCTTCCATTCTGCAGCTTGGTTCAGGAGCTGTGTTTTGGGCAACAGAGAGAAATTTGTTAGGTCCCTAGATTATCAACTGGAAATCCTCATCCTCCAGCTACTCATGTTACTGTGATAAGGAGTGGTCTAACTTTCAGGTGAATATAGTTAGAGCAGTTAGGTAAGACAGACTATTTAGTGTTATCCTGAGACATGGGACAGGCTATTTGCATTCCAAAGGCATATTTGAATAGGAGTTCAAAACCTACTTGGAATTGAGTGTGCAGTACAGTGGGCAATAAAAAGTGTTTAAGTGTTTATAAAAAGCGGTTGTGTGTTTAACCACATCTTCACCAGACTTCTAGAGAATGGTTATGATACTTCCTGGCACATTCAGTGCAGCTCCAGCCAAATTCCTGCTCTCCAGCGAATGACAAACTTCCATGGCATTAGTGACCATGAATTAGCATGTGGGTACAGTCCCAATCAGACCTACATCAAAAAATCAGTGACTTTCCAGAACGCCAGTGCATAGTAAACGTTACACCTTTACTGCTGTCTGTTATCTTTGGGCTCTGTTTGCACTGACAAGTGGAGAATTCCAGCTCAGGGCAATAAATGTCTCAGGTTAAGTTGGCAGCTCAGGAGGAGCTTGACTGCAGTTTCTTTCCTGGATTCTCTTGGGAAGGTGTGTCTCCCTACTCCAAGGTGTTTGGCAAAATCACAATCTGATGTGCAGTCTGCAGATAAAACAGGTGGAGGATTGGTCAAGGTTCAATGAATTGTAGGAATGAGGTGTGCAGAGACCTTTCCTAGCTACAGTTCTGAGTCAGCACTTCCAAAGTACACAGTAATATTTTAGCAATTGGTTTAATCTGAAAGCAGGAAACATTTACCAGAGTGTTAAAGAAATGTCCCTGTCGTCTACCAAATATTTATAAAGTGTTTTATTAGTCAGGCCAAATATATTTTAGAAAAAGAATGCTAGTGATAGCTTGAGAAATGAGACATAAATATGTTATTTTACCACAGGAGTTTGCTCTGCTGGATTACATTGTTCTTAAATTGTACTGTAAATTGTATTTAAAATAGCCTAGCTGGGCTCTGAAAATACATTGAAAATTAAAAGAACTGTGCATGCCAGTGGATCTTATACTGGAAATGAAAGGTGAGTAGAAGTACATACAGAAAATGTACTTGATTCCCAGTAAAAACTTTTAGTCTGACCTTTTTTTTTCTTGGAAATAACACATGTAAACTATGCAAATATCACCTGGTAAAAGAGCTGAGGACGAACCCATAAATGCTGACTGCCTCCAGCTGTTTGTGGCACAGAAGCTATCTGAATTAGACCTGATGCATATATAAACATTTATATATATTATCTCTAGAAAAAAATTTCTTTCATCAATTTGGTCTTTTGATTTGGACCCACTGAGATTTTGCCATCTAAAGTTTCCTAGATAAGAATGATTTACAGCTGTTATGAAGAAATGCCATGATGTACTTGTTTAATACCTGCCTCTTAATATTTATTTTGAGAATTTAATTTGATGCTTGGTTCAGTGGAGATAAATCAAGTTCTTTAATTCAGATCTTGTTGATTAAAATTTCAAATAGGTTGTGCCATGGACAGTAAAAAGAGTTGGTATGGGTTAAATGAACATCAGTTCGTGCATTTATTTTCTCAGAAGAGGGTACATTTTGCATGTGAAAAAAAAATCAATTAAAAAAAGTTTGGATTAAATCTGGATTTTGAAGTTTCACCTTTCTTTGAGACCTACTTTTTTAGAATTTTTAAAAATAATTTATAGGGTTTGAATGTTTTAATGAAAAGTGTTTTGAAAGCCTTCAGAGCTGCCCAGTCCCTAGGCCAGTCATTACTTCTAAAAACTGGACTTTTATCTGTACTTTTATCTGTACTTTTAATCTCAGCTAGAGTTACTTCCATATCCAATGTGACCAGAATAACAAAAAGGTCCCACCTCCTGCACCATGTCTTCGGCCAACAGCACAACAGACGGACAGAGAAGGAAAAGAAAAGTTCCTTCTTTTGCCCCTTAATGAAGTAATCCCTCTCTCTTATTGACCCACACAACTTCTGCAGTCAGTGAAAATCCAAGAGTTAATAAACTCTTCTGTAATGGAAGCAAGCCACAGAGAGGCTTGCTCAAATTAGCATACATTCTTATGCAGCCTGAGGTCATCTGCAAACACCAAGCTGGGAGAAAACGAATCAGAACTGATTCATTTATTAATAGACTATGAAGTGGTAACAAGGAGGCTGAAGTATCAAGAAATGAATAAATATTGCATGTGGTGTTTACAGAGCAGCACTTTAGTGAAGGGTGGTGATGCTACATTCTATTATTAGAGCTATGATATCTGCTGGAGGCCCAGACAGTCACAGGGGCTGGCTTAGGGAAAATAAAGCTTTTCTTTGGCTGTCAGACTCTGTAAATTCCAATTATGTAGAAATCTGACCAATATCTTGCAGTCGTGTACTTGAAAGCCACAGACACTAAACTGCAAATAATTGTGCATCAAAGTTTGTATTACAAGTGCTAAAAATGTTTGGTATGGGGGAGAGGAAGTACAAGTAGTGCTGACCAGTTCTGGGATGATGGTAAAATTGCATCTTAGGTCAAGTTGTCCTTTTGTGGAAGCCACACATTATGAACCATTGCTGCTTCAAAAGGGAATTTTATTCTTTGATGCATATGTAGAGTGAACTGTGCAAGCAATGAGATGACCTCCTTTTGAGGTGTACAGGCTCTGCAAGTGGGAACATCTCTCATTGTCTGAGGTAAAGAAGTTTTGCATAGGGGCAAAGATTCCCACATGGAAAAAGTGCATGGGAAGGCATCAAAGTGAGCCTTCAAGGAGTAATCAAATAGATAAAAGAGTACAATAATTTTCATTTAAGAACACTTGCAAAATCCTGCAGCAAAGGTCACGCACAGGGATGAGAAAATTCTATGGAGAGAAAGGTTCTGAAAGCTGTTCTAACTTTGCACATTACTGGGCTGGAGAGAGCTGCAGATAAGTGAGAGAATGCCATCAAAAGCACCTATTTCATACATACATGTATATACATTACTCCCACAGGCACTAGCACAATAGCTGGGTGGGTAGGACTAAGAGTTAATCAATAGGATGGAGGTGGGAGCCAAGTGTAGGCCAGCTCTCTGGGTGCTGGGCTACCTGTGATGAATCATGACACATCTAATTATGCCTTAACTCACTGCATGGCTTTTGGCCTTAATTTCTGCAGCTAAATCTACTTTGCTTGGAGGTGATGTTAGCCATACATCACCTGCCTACGTCAAGGACAGGAGACTTAAGCACTTATTTGGACAATGGGAAAAATATTCTTTGTACACTGTGCATACCATTTTACACCCACTCTATAAAGGTTTTGTAGCTTGTTTCCAGATCTGTTATTTCATGCACACAGCAAAGTCCAAAAGAAAATCTTCTGCTCCCAATTGTCAAGACTTTCAGTGCTTTAAAAGAAGTGAAAATACCCAAACTGAGCATACCAGTTCTGGATAATACACACAAAGAAGATTTTTACTAAACCAGGGACAGTCACAGGTGACAAGCAACCCCTAAACTCATGCTCTGAGAGGTGGAGCATGAAAGGTCATTGGCACAAGGCTGTATATGCCAGTTTTCCACAGAGCCAATGCCTGGTCTTTTACATCTTTTGTTTTGAGATTTTTTTTCCCATCAATATTTGAAATCTGGTACTCATTAGCAGAACTTCCAGTGGCATCGGTAAAGTAAGCACATATTTGCGTTTCCATTGTAAGTGATTTCTTGACATCTGGAGTTTTCTGGAGTTTAAATCTGCCAAGAACCAATGATCATGAATGAAATTTTGGGGTTTGGCTTTCTGTAGGCTTCAGAGTGAAAGAGAATAAGTCAGCTGGACTACAAATTGTCATACAGTGATATGCAGATCTGCACAGAGAAGCCCCAGCTCCTTTTCACCCTCACTCTTTAGTTGGGAGTAAAGCTGAGCAGGAGTGGGTGTTCAAGCAGCAAGATCAGCATAGATAAAGAGGATAAATGCTCCTATGGGCTGGTTTTGGTAGGAGGTTTATGCTTTGTTTCCCTTGTGCTCTGACCACAAGCCTCAGAGCCCCATATTTTCATCTATTTTGAGTATTTTAAGATATCTGTTAGAGCCATGCTTGTGCTAATGTATCGATTTCCAGATATGGGGAAGGGATTAATGTCCTCTCTTTATAGAAATCTCTCATGCTGCTCCTGAGTTAGCTGGAGGACTGATGAAAACTAAAGCTTTCTTCCAGCTGATGAGAGCCTGTCATTCCCTCTGAGAACTGCTGCCTCCACTGAGAAAAGGGACTATGTGCCTGCGCTGAACTCTGATCCTTTGTAGATGTGAGGATTGCTGTGAAAATACCAGGCAGTCTGAGAAAATTAATTTTAGTCTGATTGAGTCATAAAATGTGTGAGACTACAGATGGAGGAGTGTCCTCCTCCCATCCCATCTGTGCCTGCAGAGGACATGCCTTTTCCTGGACCTGCTTTTCCCTGTCCTCCTGCTAGAGATGTCCCCTCCTCCAGAAAGGGAGGAAGAGCAGACAAAGCTGCCAAATGGATGCAGACCCCACCAGTCTGAAAGAGGCACTGACAAACCAGTACAGGGAGGGAAACTGAGAAGGGGAGGCTTTGTAAGAACAAGTGGCTCCTGTTGATTCCTCCACTGGCAAAAGTGGATCGACAGCAGGATGCTTGGGCAGCCTTGGAACCTGGGGGAATAGCAGTGCTCAGCCATTTCACTTCAATCCCACTTTCTTGGTCTCCTTTCTGATGGTTTAGATGTGTGCATTTATTGTGCATGGAGATGGAGTATCAAATACCAGAGACAATTGAAAACCAATGGCATCACCTGACCCAGCATCACGAGGCACCAACTGCACAGTAACAGTGAGTTAGCTGAAGCAGTCGGGGCTCTAAACCACTGCTCTGCAGTGTGCTTATAAAACTGTAAATGCCAGTGAAAGCAGCCTTTCAGAGACTGTTCCTTAGCACTGAGCATTGATGGGAGCTATGAAAACTCCTCTACTACTGTACCCCAGACTGGACCTGAACATATTAGTGAAATAGCATGCAGGGCTTGTTTTGGCCTCAAGCTAGATAAAAGACAGACAAATTGGAAAGATAGGTACATATTCCTTTTCTTTCTGATGTCGCTCCTCAGCTTCCTTCATCATTTCCTGAGACTGTTCCAACTTGGCATCCACCAGTTTCTGTTGAAGTTCTCTGTGCTTAAATATTTTATCAAGGTGCTGTTTAAAAAAAAAAAAAAAATCTGCTGAATGTGCGGGTTTAATTATCTACATAGACTTTTATGCTCATACATGTATAGCTTTTTAATGGAACACTTTAAGGATAAAATAATTGCAAAACAAGAAGACACCTAACCTATTGCAATTGCTAAAAAACTACAGCTCTGATAAGAACAAACTGTGCCAGAATTAGCATGGGAAGGGAAACTGGTGTACATTATCAATTTTGCTTTATTGTAAGGAAAGAAAAGGCCTTAGCATCTTTGCCAGTTCTATGGTCTACATATGAAGTCATCAGTACAATCTAGTATGACTGAAGATCAAATTATTGCTTATCAATATAAATATGCTGGGACACGCTCTTTTTTAGCTGTTAAAGGGGCAGTGGGTCTAAGCCACCATGTGGACAATGGTGCCGAGACATTGCACCTGCAGTACTTGGGAAGACATGCACAACCCATGACATCCTCTGTGTAAATACAAGCCCAGTACATCCCCTTTGGTCTGGCCACACCTGCACAACAGAGGGCTTGCATGACAGCACAGGAGTGGGGATCAGGAGACATGACCAAACAAACTAGAGGCCTCCTCTAGCCTGTAAAATGCCTCCATGGTGACTCCCAGGAGATGAATGCTGCTGATAGCCTTCTTCACTCTTAATTCACTTAGATAAAATTCACAGAAGCAATTATTCTGAGTGTGTCCCTCTGGCTTACATTTTCTTCTCATAGATACCACAAGAGAGGAGTGTACCTTTCCTTCATTCAGTATAGAACTTCATACATGATTCAACAGATTTGGGAAAGCAGGTATTGTATCAGTCATTCCAGATTGTAAAGACTTATGTTTTATTCAGTATGATAATGTTGTCTGATTGCACTGAGGCTCACAGTAAATGTATTTAGAGACTATAAAAAGACCCATTGTGATATTTGTTGATGTTTGTCATAAAATAATAATAAAAAAGGGTAGTTTGGGATTTTACTGGAGGATTTTTTCAGATGTCAAAATTTTCTGGCCAATTCCAATGTTTACAGAAAGGATAATTTTCCATCTGTCTACTATCTGCTAGATCTCAGTGAGCATTGTGCCTGCAAAAAAAGAATCTATCTCAGTTCAAAGAGTCTCCCTTTATCTATCCTCCTAATTTTCTGCTTTGGGAAAAGGTCAAACAGTTTACACCAGAGCCCTTCTCAGCAACCTGTTTCTGGAGGGAACAAAATATATTTGTTTTCACCTGCAGAACAGGCTGTCTAAAGAAACAGGAGCTGGGATGTACTCTGTGGGAGCTTAGTGGGAAGGAGGAAAGGGATGCTGCGGGAGGTCCCCAGTGATCTGGGGGAGCTGTGACGGGTTTGGGGCAGTTTAGCAGACAGCTGGCACTGCTTGGGTGCCTCAGCTCCTCTCCCCACAGCCACAAGGCTGCGTGGCTGCCACGGGCAGGGCGTTGTCCCACACAATTCCATACCTGCAGAGACCAGAGGGCTCGCAGGGGCACAGTGCTGCTCAGAGGGCAAAGCATGGTGGGGGCTGCCCTTGTCAACCCTGTGAGACACCCGAATTTTGGCCAGTGCTTCGCTGCCTGTCCCAGCCGGCAGCCAGGGCGCTGCTCACCTCTTCCCGCAGCTCATACTGGTCAATGATGCTCTTCAGCTTCTCTGCCAGCTCCGTGTTCTCCTGGCAGAGCTTCATGTTCCTCTCACTTTGCTGCTCGATCTGAGCTTGGATTTCACTCAGCGTGCCCTGGAAGTGATTAGTTATTTCTTTCCTCTTCTCATCTTCCTCCCGTGCCCGCTGGATTGTTTCCTCCTGTTGTTCAATGGGAGAGAACACAGTAAGTGAGAGGCATAATAAGCAGCTCCAGAAAAATACTGTTTCGGAGTATTCGAAGTACTGCTTCAAAGGCTTTCCTTTGAAGGATTATATGTGTTTGCGTTCCTCTTTGGAGATTTTCTTGCTTTCATCTGCTCCAGCATTAGGCATGATTCTAAATTTGCAGAGCAACTTACACAGTGGCCTTGAAAAAATTAGGGAACTAAGAATTTGCATTTATAAAGATGGATGTAGAGCAGAGCTTCAGGTCAAAGCAAGCCTGAAGGAGAGGACATATATGCATATCTTGATCCATGATATGGCATCACAGCTTTTGCTTTGGAAAAAAAATATGTAGTGGGAGCAGTCAAAAGCTCTTTTATCAGAATTCTCTTTGCCTGAATTAAAAAACCACCCTTTACAATGCCTCATTTTAACAAGGAATCTTCATATTTGGCTTTTGGGATTTACATTTTTAAGAGAAATCCATCACTTGCTGAAGAATCCCTTCCAATTCCTCAATTTTCCTTCCCTAACATTTTAACTGACATGAACATTTGCACTAATTTACTAGCTAGTGAATTCAAGGAAAGCTTGTAAGTTGTTTCCTACAGAATTAAAACAGACATTCAGATTTAATTTTTTTCCCTGCTATTAAAACTCTGTTATAGATTTGTTTATATAAAAGACAATGCAGAAAGGATCTGGATTTATTTCTTTGGATGCACAAATACAGACTATTTTAATGCCTTCTTAATTTTCTTCCAGGGCAGTGTGCCCTTCTGTGGAATGTAATCATCCTGATATAAATGGCTAGGACCATATCTTCTATAGTTACAAATCATGCCAGGACCTGTTAAAAACTCACTCCACAGCATGCAAATGGCATGCTCTAATAAGGTTTCAACTAGCATAGTATTTGCATAAAAATCTCTGGTAACACTGCATACGAATATTTTCTATAAATATGTTTGAATAAAGCCTTAGCTGACTCTAATAAGGTATAATTTGTATCATGAATGTGACATAGCAGGTGTTGATTCAGGCCCTGCTCATAAAGTAAGGTGAATACCAAATGACCCAATTTCTGCTTAGCATGCAGAACACGAGCCTGATCTAGGAGAGCTGCTGTTCAAGGTAGGGCATGTTTGTCCTTTTGCTGTCTGGGGAGCCATAGGGATGACATCTTGTGTGTATATTCATAAACAGAGTAATAAAAAGTGTGAACCCAGAAGGACTCTCTCTCCTAAGAGGAAGGAAGGATTTTGAGAGGAGCTGGGCAAAAGACTTAGGGGTTAGGTCTTGGTTCAGTACCTGGTGTGGAAATTGGACTCAGAGAAAATTTGCAGCAAGATGAAAGAGAAGCTCTCCAATTTTATTTTTTTTTTCCTCAGTTGGTGAGAATAAGTTTGAAACATTTTGCTTGACCAGCAATTGAGCTGCTTGAAGATATTTTCTGTTTAAATCCTTTTAGCAGAAGAATGCTCTTCCAAAGTAGAGTTTAAAATGCTGCTCAGAAGCTGTTTTAAATCTCCCACTTTAGCATTCCCAAAAGGAAACATTTAACTCTATTTTGAAAGGGCAGGTTTACAAATAGTGTCATCCTTTTTATTTTATTTTAAACTTTTTCAAAATATGACTAGAATTTCTGGGTAGTTTTGATTAAGTCAGAATTCCATTTTATCTCTAATACACCAATTAAAAAACACATGCCTCTTAGTTTTCCATTACATAGGTGCAGCCCTGATCAGGCAGAAGAGTGATCAGGTGCTTCACTTCTAGAAGCGAGTGAAAATTGAACTTGCATGTTTGTAGTCCTCTTTCTATGGCTTCAAAACATCCTTCCTCAAAAAAAAAAAAAAAAATTGTTGTGACCAGGTGGCATTATAACATGTCACTACTGTGATTTAAAAGCTCTCCAGAGTAATAAGTCCATTTGAATATAAAACAAAAAAGGTGGATTGCACATATGTCACACCACACAGTTCTGCTACAAGGTGAAATGAGACATCCTGAGATTACCAGTCATGCAAATTTAAAAAACCCAACCCTCTGCATATGTGTTACTCCGAAGATCTTATTTCCTGCTCTTCTGAGGTAGAAAAATGATACAATACAGAGCAGAGAGACAATACAAAGATTCATGGTTAAAGACACTGAGTCTGCAAGCATTCATTTGCAGGATGCATCTGTTCTGCTTTGGCGAAAAACATACTTGAGAAGGATATTTGCTTGGGGATGGGGGCTGCTATGTGTCCTGGGGAGTTCCTCAGAGGAGCTAATTTGTTAAATTTTTGAGATCCCAGCCACATATTAAGGGTGGGTAGGCATGAGGGGAACTGGCTGAGCTGAAGGACAACAGTGTGGCTACAGCAGTGAGCAGTGACCAGCCATAAGCTATTGTTCTCTTTTCTCTGCCCTTTCTGAACCTTTGCACTCCGTGTTTACCCTTTCAAACATATGTTCTTTTTGTAGTGCAATATTGCTTTTGCTCTCATGTTTTGCTGCCAAGAACATAAGAATGCATTGAGTAAAACCTTGTGAAAAGTAAGACAGGATATTTTGTAGTTTGGGATTTAGCACAGGAATGTGATATCATTTGTGAACAGAAGAGTGTGATTGATACTGGAATTGTTCTCGTGCCTCTCTGGGGCAGTTCCAGAAAACTATTGGTCTGCTGAAGCTGTATCAGCCAAGATGATATGAGTGAGGAATCCTTTTTTTTTTCAATGAACTGTGCTCTTCGTTCCCAGGCACCACAGTCTGAGCCAGTTTGGAGCTGAGCCCATAACTGAAGCTGTTGACTTTTGTGACATTTGTATGAAAGTCACTGCTTAATGCCTGGTGGCAGGAAGGACAAGGGACCTGAGATGTTCATGTCATTACAAGATGCTAAGTAGCTACCAAACTGTCAGATAATTGGCAGAACATGAACTCCATGCAGAGAAATGAGCTGCTGCTGCTCTTAGCAGAGCTGCTCTTTACTGCAGTGGGAACACATTCCGCTATTTCACAAACCTTTATTCTGCTTTTCTTGGAGGGAGAATTAAACATCTGTGTAACTGCAAGGAAATAATCCGAATAGCTGGACTGTACATAAGTGAGAATTTGAGGCTGGTATCCAATACTAACCAGAAATTTTTCTTCTGTGATCTGCCCTGTGGATTTTCAATGCAGCTCTGCCTTGCATATTCATCACCACTTGGCTGCAAAGATCTGCAGTTAATGGGAATTCCACACACCAGATGAGTGAAGATGACATTTACATGACATGATGTGCATATAATGTACCACATGGTAAGTCAGAGGGGGTTTCTGATCTGGGCAGGCCAGGTTTCTCCTTTGCTATTAAAATGACACAATCTCCTAGCTTCTATTTTCCACATTTTGGAACATAATCAGAACTGCTAATCCCAAGCATTAAAAAATTATGAATCTCTCTCCTTCCAAAATCAAAATCAAAATATTCAAGCATAAGATTGTAAAAATAACATTTGATGGATTTTCTGGTTTTGGGTCCTCTCAGTACAATTCTAAGTGAAAGAAAATTGCACTCATTTAAATAAATAAAATGTGAATTTCTGGACATTCACAGATTTCCAGGAGCTAAAGAATAAAGACAAATATTCCAACAACTATGCTAAAATTCTTAGAGAGGTAAAACTGGATAAAGATAATGAATGTTTTTGCTTATTACTTTATTTCTCATGCATTCTACAAGCGTATTTTATCTTACTGTCTTATTTAATCTTGTTTTTTTTCCATACTGATAGCATGGGAACCAGAGGAAATATAATATTCTGGGTTTGTTAAAAGTATTCCAAATTCTTAGAAAGAAGTGTTGAAAATTTGAACACTTCTTTCTAATACCAGATCACCTCAGGTATCTTCCCTGGCTCACCTGGCAAAGATGCAGGATAAAAATAAGAACTGAGTCTGAAATGTATAAGTTCTCTAAATAAACCTATACATAGTCACAAGGTAAAGCAGTCCAGCAGGTAAAAAGATGTTGGAAAGAGCCTTTCCAAATTGTAAATATGAAATGTGTAAGGAAGTATTTATATACAAAAAGAATGGAAAAACCATGCTCTCTAGTAGTAAGATTAATAAGCACAAAGTAGCTGGGAAACTGGGTGAGGAATTCAATAACATTTGTTCCAAATATGTTTTCCAAATAGAATTCCTTTTTCTAAATGGACCAGTCTTCACTGATTTGTTCCACTGATATGATTTGATTAGGAATATCAGTTAAGGCTATGCAAAGCATTGTACACTGTATCCTTAATTCACTTTAAAACCGGCTTGTATTTCTTTTGCAAGATTTTACTCACAGATGGCCTGCTAAATCACTGTGGATCAATATTGAGGAATAGCTCAGGTCTAATACGAATGACAGGCACAAATTTAATTTTCACTACCAGTTCTGAGTGACAACTGAGCACAGAGAGATTTGCTTCCAGCTTCCTGATCTGTTAAACTGCTTTTATCCTTCTACTAGGGCACAGTTTGAATGTATGTGTGACTATTCCCTCTACCAGCTGTAATCTTAGCAGCACACAACAAAAGTCAGAGCAAGACCCTGAAGGCCCACTCCTGAGCCGGTGGAAATGAATGAAAATGCATTACCAGTAATAGAGGTTATATCAGGTGGAATTCTTGCTGCTGACAATTCCTATGTGTAATTCTATACATAACTATATACCCATAAAGAAAGGGTTTGAATAGATCAAAGCAGAGGCCTTTTGTGTGCTAATACCAACACCATCACTAACATGCACTCAGGAAAAAAAAAGGATGATCATAACAGAAATATTCATCTTGAACAAACTTTTTTTCAAGGAGCATAATAATATTATAAATTTCACATTTAAATGGCGTATTGCACCAAGCAATTGGCAGACATGGTGTATAGATCCCAGCCTTTTGACACTCCTGAAAGTTCTCTTTTAACTGATTCTCGTGATCCAAACAATTTCCACAAATAATGCTGGCATTCTTCCTGTCTTGATGTTTGGTGTCTTGAGGCAAATCTCCTGATTGACTCACCCTCACCAATCACTTGAAAAAGTCAACGTGCCCTAATTACATGAAAACACCCACCAGCCTCCCGCTAGTCCACTGGAGCAAAGCTGGCCTTCCTGTGGTTCTGCCCATGCACGAGCACTTGCATCTGCACTCTGAGGGACCTGGTGCATTAGCACTGCTGCTCTTCTCTGCACTGAGCTCCCTAATAATGCAAGGAGGGCTTAGAGCTAGTGAGGGCAAACCCAGCCTCCAAAAGTGCTGGCATATTTTCAAATGAGAAATAAAGGGGTCTTGGTGTAAATGGACCTCAAGATTAGATCGTATACATAACCACTGTATATTGCATGTGCAGATGCAAAAGTCCTTTGATTTGGTACTAGAGGGAGATGGAAAGGTGTCAACATCATCTTTTTCCCCCCACTGCTCAAGGCTCCCACTCACCTTTAGGTTCTTGTTGTGCCTCTGGAGCTCTCGGCACAGACTCTCGAGCTTGCTGCGGGCGAGGATGGCTCGACTGTGCTCACTCTGCAGCTGGTCTTTCTCCTTGGTGATTTGGGCCTGTCTCTTCTGCAGATACTTCAGCTTTTTCTGCTCTGCACGATGTTCCTCAAGCTGGGAAAAATGTGGATTAAAACAGGGAAACATTGATTAAAATGAAACAAAGAGGGATAGAAAAGAAAATTAGCTCTTTTGGTATGGGGAAAGTCTTCACACATTCTTAACTTCCTATGAAATCTTTTGTATTTACCAGCACTAATGTGAGAGGAGAGAGGAAACTGGAGATTCCCAAGCCTGGTTACTGCAACAATCCCAAGCGTGCTGTACTGTGGGTGGGTGAACATAATTTTTAACATTCTTGTTGCACCATTTTAGCTCTTCCTTCTTTGGTTTGAATTTCTTTGAAGGACATCTGTGAAGTTATTATTTTTGTTTCAGCATTTGGAATTAGAGAAGTCAGAAGTGCTTTATGTGGTGAGATTTCTCCAGATCAGGAGGTGATACAGTAGTTGCTCATTCTATTTTACAGTTTCCTGAAAAAGAAGCAGTTTCCTAAATATCCAGGAACCTGCTGGAAAAAAACAATGGAAGAAGTGCTGGAGACCAGGAATGCTGTTCATGTGGGGGCTTTGTTGCTGATGGAGGAGGATTCCCTTCAGAGAAGAGTTTCCCAAGATGACATGTGGCACCTCCTCTTGCTAGGCTCCTCTGGCTCACAGGACATCTGACAGCATCTGTCAGTTGTGTTTCTGGAGGTCCTGTCATCAATGCGGGTGGGCAATGGTGAATCAAACCTCTCTTGGGCTCTTTGTATAATTCCTGCAGGAAACAAGGACAGTCCCTGATGTTCCCCTGGGAGTCTGCTGTTCTGTGGGTGCATGGCTCCTGCCTTCCTTAAATGGCTGGTGGGGAGCAGGGTGTATTTGGAGGGGGCAAGGAGGACCAGCAGCAAAACTACTAGTAGTAATCCCTGCACAGTCTGGTAATTTCTGATGATTTCTATTTGGAAAAAAATCCTGTACTGTAAATTAACACCCTAACAGTCAGGTCAAAGAAGCCTTTCACCTCTGAAGCTTTTAATGACTCCATCCCCCATTCCAACACAAAATAACTCTCCCCTCTGTATCACAGGTGTGCATACATTGCAAGGCATTTCTGAAGTCCAGCTGTTTTCTGATTGAAAAACAGTAGTACATGAGTTTAAACATGCAAACTTTAATAATAACAGTTGCTGTTAAGATTACATTATCTAATAATATGGTACCAGCTGTACTAATTAACCGCAGTATGACTGGGAAAGTCTGTGAGCACTGGGGAATGATGTGCAGCTCAACAGCATCATATTTTATACATTCATCTGTTTGATGTCACTTAGAGAATTATGAGAGATATGGTTATTAGATATGTTTATTACATATGCTTATTAGAGAATTATGTTGGATGGTTATTAGATGTTACTGTTGGGTTGGATGTGACATTTATATACATTTTTGAACAGAGTAATAATGGTGGGTTTTTTATTTTGTGTGTTCTATAGTTTATATACTTTTAATGAAGTGTGATTTTAAGTCATTGACTACATTACAATAACTTATATTCATTGGTGAAAAGTAATTAGCATTAATATAATTGGCAAAAGTTTTGTAAAAAGTTAATAAGGTACATATACACATTTATTTATGTATGTTGTTTAACTACAAAAAAAAATCTGTAGGTATCTTTTAAAATTAGTTTTTGTGTTAACAGCTTTGTCCTGTTTTTTTTTGCTATGGATACACTCTGAATTTATCAATTATTTTTCCTTTTATTAAGTCTGTTTGGCTTATAGAGTAACTGTTAAGTCTCTCTATAGTTTTCTGCAGATGTTCAGTAATTTATACTTACAGTAGAGAGCTCTGTGTAGTATTAATCAAACCACAGCTAAGTGTACCAGAAGACAATGCTCTCACCAGCTTGGAGTTTATTTACAGTGAATATCCAACTTTTAACACATGCATTGTCTATTTTTCTAGATCACAATATGGGCTTTTGCATCGAATCAAGCTGCACTAGCTGAAATAATTTTTATAGTATTGTAGGAAAAGAAACTTATTTTCTGTAATTAAGGCTGAGGTATTTTTCCTTCATAAAATTGTTTTTGTCTCCTCCCCCTTTCCATTGAAAAAACATTAAAAAGTGTTAATTTTGCTTCACATTCTGCATGCACACCCTGTGCTCAGTGGATAATGATTTATCCAAGTTTCAGGATTCACTCAAACTGTGCTTGAACTAGGGAGCAAAGAATGAAGTTGGTCTTAATTATGATATGAGAAGTCTTCCAAGAGTTTTTTGCCTTTTTCCCCCCATTAATATTACTTGCACTAGAAACTTATATCTCATAGTTGTCAGGAATGTATAAGACACAGTGTTACTTTTGCAATGAGAAAGGCAATCCACTGATAAATAGGAATTCCAAAAGGGTCACCAATGATAATTTTTAAAGAATAATTAATGAAATATAAGTTAAAATTAACTTCCCCATCCCCACTGGTACAGCTTCTACCTTCACCAGCCCATGCTCCAGCCCACTGTGTACCCACAGCCATACAGACTGTGCCAGGGCATGGGCTGGCAGGGAAATCACACTGCTGGGTGGCCTCTTCTGCTACAGCCAGCCCCAACACTACTTGAAGCAGGGGAAGTCACTGCCAGCACCCAGCTCCATCTGTCACAGGGCTACACTTTCCCCTGAGCTGTGCTGCAACAAGTGTTCGTGTCACCACATGGCTCTCCAGAGCAGGGAGCTCATCTGGCTGGAAAACAACTCAGCAAAAGCAAGACGTGATCTGAAGTGTGTGATGGGGAAGGACAGGAGGGAGCAGGGAGAGTGGTCACAGCTATGGCCAATTGCTGACAAGCCATTAATCACCATAAGCCACTCAGCCGCTCTGAGTGAGCAGGGTAAGGCTGCCTCCAACAAGGTTTTTGTTGTATTTACTGAATGATTTATTTTAGTCACATTGCACAGTATGTCAGAAACAAGTGTTCAGTATTTTTGTTTTAGCACCTTTCTCCTCCTGCACGGGCTACTGGTAATATGGCCCCTGCTTCATACAGTGCTGCAATGCCATTTGAATGCAGTGGAGAGTACTTTACAGAGGAAGAAGACCTATTTCAGTTAATCCATGAGCATGAAGTCCTTTTAAGCATGAGATAAACTATGAACAGCCTGAGCGCAATTTATAAAATCAGGATTTTACATGGAAAAAGGGAAAGCTAAATTTCACTTCACATTATGATGAGACATGGACACATCTGTGCATAAAACCAATTACAAAGTCAACGTTCTGCTTTGTACATTTTTCAGCACTCCACAAAAGCGTAAAATGCTGCATCCTTGCCTTTTGTAAGATTTCCACAGCTTATGGTCATACAGTCCTTTGAATGCACAGAAAAAGATCCCTTCATCTGAAAAGAACCCATCCTAAGCGTGGAAAGGACAGTCAGGTGGGTAGCATTTTTACAGGGATGACATTATGGTGGCAGGGGCTTTGGCTCTTCATTTCATTGTGCCTGTCTTACAATTAGTCTCAGTTGTCTATTTTCTGCTTCCTAAGATATGAAGTTTTATACTAAGTCCTGTATTATTTTCATTTTGATGAAATCACCAATATATTATTTAAAGCAATACCCACAAAAGAAGCATGCAAAACTCCTTGGAGGAGGTGAAGGCAGGAGTCTAGACACCAGTCTCCAGTGTGGGTCAGTTTGGTAGATTTGTCTTTAAACACAAATATTCTGCCTCAAGACCCAAATCTTGTTTTCTTCACTTTTTACTTTTTTTCTCCTTTTTACCCATAATTATCTGACCACGACAGTTGTATTGGGATCCACTTATCAGGACAGACACTACTGTTATGCAAGGTTTGACCATGCTGCATGTCATATTTTTTTTTTGTACCTTCTTGTATAGGCAGTTGGTACAGAAAAGAGCCAACATTGTACTCACCAGCTCAGCATACTTCTTAAACAACAGGTCCAGCTTCTCTTCTGGGGTATTCAGCTTATTCAAACTTTGCATCAGTAGAGTAGCTTCTTTTCCTTAGAAAAAGAAGAAGCAGAGATTTGATGCTAGAGGTAGTTTGTAGTTGTTATACTGTTATGAAATTGGTTGTTTGATGCATGGTAAAACACAGAGTGAAATAAGGCATTTTAGAAGGAAAGGGATAATTTTTGCTATACATTTCTGGGTTTTTCTTTGCCTCATAAGAACAAGCATGCTAGTACTTTCCTCCACTTCAGACCTCAGTAATGTGCTTTTTTCTAACAAAAGCATTGTCTGTGAAATGCTTTTGTCCTATGTAATCTGATTTTCATTCAATGTATTTGCAACAGGATTAGGTCAGACACATGGCACATTTGACTGAAACAGGACAGAAAGGGCCTGGACCCTGAAGGCACAGGAACAACACAGGAACTCTTTGCAAGTGAAAGTGGATCAAATCTGGTGTACTCAGCTCATTTGCTGATCAACCCACACAAGACATCAGGAATATTAAGCCAGCTGTAGAGACTACAGTGTGGAAGTAAACAACCAGAAAGTGGTAGGTGGTGCCAGCCAGGTCTGGGTACACGTTACGAGTTCCCTGACTTGGTGAAGAAAGCTTGTATACCAGAGATAATCTAATAACTCCCTGGGCATGCAGAGCTAAATCACTGCACAGCCATTTAGGTATTGCTTCTCCTCTGATGCCTCTTGGTTTCAGCCCCAGGTATGAGCTGGAGCTTGAACACTGCTGGTTCCCAGTTGCCCCTGGACATAAGCTTGCCTGTGGTCCCAGGGGCTTGGACATGCTTTACCAAATGCTCCTTTTTCCTGAGGCTGTGAGCCAAAATTTGCTTTCTGCTTTGGGCTGGACATTTTCTATTTCAAGTATAGTGTAGTCCAGGAGTACTGTCTCTGGAGAAAATCCTTTATTTCACGCTAAATTCTCTCTACAGCATCAGCATAAATAAGTGGAAGTGAGCTAAAATCAAATCCTGCTGTGAACTGTCACAAGGGCAGATGGAGAACTGTATGTTGGTAGGGTTTCCACTGAGCTTGCTGAGGTACCAGTAACAGCACCAAAGCCAAGGCTGTAGAAACTGAGGAATTTTCTTCTGGACCTTCAAAGAACTTTTGAGGGAAAAAAAAAATCCATGCTGTGTCCTTTATCTGTAAGAATGTCCTGTAGTGATTTCTTTACAGGCTTAGTCTGCATTTGAGTTTGGGTTCTCATACAAAGGAGAGGCTTGAAGATTGGCTGGAGCTACCTGTAGGAAGGGAAATAATTTACATCTACATTAGATTGGAATGTAACTACATTGCTCTCTAGTGGCTGCCCAGCAGAAAGTTCAAGTGTACAAAAACTTGCTGAGACTTCTTTCTAGCTCAGCTGACAGACCTGCCAGGGTGCTGGAGAGTAAATTGGCTTATTTCATATATATTATGTGATGAGTCCAGGGGTTTGCTACATAAAAAATAACCTGGACATGACAGTAAGTTTATTTTGTAGGCCCCCATGCCACATAGTAGCACCACTATCACTATTGTGACCAGTGAGTAGTCATACTTGAGCAGACAGGAGAAGAAAACCTTCACTGAGGTACAGACGAGAGGCTAGGTTTTCCTTCATCTAAGTGACTTTGTGCAGTGTGTCATTGGACTGACAGCTTTGGCTAACCAGTGTGGCAGCCCAGCAGTACATCGGTGTTGTGTGATACAACTTTTTTTTTTTTTTTTTAAAGAACTAATATCTGATACAGCCTACATGTTGGGTAGTGCCAAAAATAATTATCAGTTATAGTAAAGTTGTAGTGGTCACTGTAATTATCAGTGGTAGCTGGAGGTCCCTATAATCCATAGCAAAAACTTAACACGGTAAAGAGCAAGGAGCAGGGCTCCCTTGTTTGCCAGAAGGGCTGTGTATGTAAATACTTGCCTAGCCCCTTCAGGATTTTCTTCTCCAGCTTCTGCTCTTTGTTGCCGCTGGGTTCCTTTGCTTTGGAAGCATCTCCAGGAGCCAGCTTCTCTTTCTCACTCTCTTCATTTCCATCTTCATACTCTGCATCCTCCAAGCTGCCTGGCTCTCCCTTCTCAGGCCTGTCGGTTCCTGTAGCAGTGCCTTCCTTCTCCATCAGGCTCGTGGCAGACCCGTAGGTTTTAATGATGTCCTCCAGCTGCCGGCTCAGCTCCTCTGAGATGTCACACACAGCTGCTTCAGGCCAGGTACTTGGCTGCTCCACGGGGCCTGGAGCAGGGGATGGCAGGCTAGGGGCAGGCTTGTCCCCACTCTGCCCCTGGATATCCTGCCCAGGTGAGATGGAAGACTGGTCATTCTCCATGCTTGGTGCAGCACCTGACAGAAAAACAAATGGAGGGTTAATTTAAAGGCATAGAATTAGCCATATGAAGAATTAGCCATCAAGCTGTTCCCAAAGCTTGGCCAGCATGTGAGTGACTTCGTGTGAAATTTGGGATGGCAGCTTATCCATTTGCTCTGGTTTGACAAATACTTCACACTTAGATAAATAACCAAGGTGATTTGCCTGCAAGGAGAAAAGCAAGCTGTATACTTTCCAAGAGAAAAGCCTACCCAAATCTAACACTTAAAAGTGAAAACCTCTTATTCCCACTGCCAGGAATGACACATGAAATGACACCCCCGTCACTTATACCATTTTCCTCCTTGAATAAAATATTTGCCACATGTTTACTTTTCTTAATCTGTTTACTGCAATGCTGGCTACTGATATGGGCAGCTTCTCTTCAGAGCTGCATTAGCTTAATTTCCTGTATCTCTCCTGTTGGCACATCTTAAGTCAATAATAATGAAAAATATTTTAAATTAAACTGGTGCACTGAAAATTGCACTGTGCCCTTGGAAAGCCAAGCATGGTGCTTGATCTACAAGAGATGTCATTTGGTAGCATCAGAATAACAGCGAAGAATAAGATAAACAGCTCTAAACTACTCTTCTCTTGTACTTGCTGCATGCTGCTGACAGCTTCTTTGGAAAGTACAAACTACAGAATAAATCACAGTGAAATAAACCCAAACACATGCAAAATAATTTGGTAGTCCATGATATTTTGTGGGGTGAATTTCAGCTAATTTCTTCCCAATTTGCAAAGGGAAGCTTTTGTTTTCTCACGTTTTTGAGCAGCTGCACTCAGCCAGGCAAATACAGAGCCCCTAGCATATCTGTGTTCCTGCTCTGGCTTACTCAGGACCTGGCAATGAAGTTGTCAGCAAGAGCATCCTGGGCACCAGGAAAACTCAGAGTAGTGAAGGCTCTTTCTCTCTCAGAGAGAGAGGCTGCTGGCACCTCTGTGTTGCCCTCATGAAGTAGTGCAGCGGTGTGGGGTGCACAGCTGGACCTTCATCTGCAAGTAACCCCTAGTGCTGCTTGACTGCAGACTTTTTCCAACCATGAGTCCTTTCTCTCCCTTTTCCAGACTGATTTTTGTTCCTATCCTTAATTGTATGATTTACAATGGTACTGGTGGGGAAGGAAGAGGGGAAGAAGCTTGCTTGTTTGGTTCTTTCCAGCATCTGAAGTGGTTGCTTTATTTTTTTTTAAAGACTGAAAACATGAAGCTTACCAGGGAACATTTTGTTCCCTGTTCAAACAGGCTATAATATATATTTTCTATGGTGTCTAAATTTCTACAGCTTTCAGAATTGTAAACTAACATGACTAAAGGCATTATATGATAAGAGAGATGTAATTAACTCTAATAAATGGCTCAGTGTTCCTAAACTTTCCCCACTCTGACTGAGGTTTGGAAGCGCAGTGATAGATATCACCAAAGCAACATTTTTCAAGATTTGATTATCTAGCTATATTATATTACCAGGCTTGCAGATACGATAGTCAAATGAGTTATCATCTCTCAGGCAAATAATTGAAAGCTTTGAGCGGCCTCAGGAAGCACTTGAAAACTGTTAGCTATAAATCCATGCCCCTGTAGTCCACCCATAGATACAACTTGCCAGCAGAAATGGCTCAGGAATGCATCTGGACTTGGTCTCACAGACCTGTCCCACAGTCGCATCCCATTCTTTCCTTACTCTCTGTGGCATAGTCATTATATCACTGCAAAATGATTGTAAAATTAATCTGATTTGATGTCATATTGAGTTTAACTTACATTGAAAAATTAGACACTATATGTGCAATTTAAGTAAATAATTCTAGATAGCACAAATGTTAACCTCCTATTTGTGGTCCTTTTAAACTAGAGTTAATTGACTGCAAACTAACTCAAGGTCAGTAAGAGTATTGTAAAGGCTAAGCTAGACACTCCACAAAATATGTGTTTATCTCTGACATGTTCAGGCTAATGTTTACTGTTGCGATCATTAATTTAAGCTAATTGGCAGTTGGCAATCAATCAGCTGGAAAACCCAGGGCTACCAGCTCTTGTTCAGGCAGAACACAACTCTCACAAAGTATATCCCCATTTAAAATAGCAATTTTTGTAATATGTTCATCATAGAGGGAGAGCGGGACTGCAAAATGCTACATTTCTGAATATTAATTTATTTTCTGACTATCTCTCCCTCTTTGTAGGAAGGCTCAAGTTGATGTTCTCTTTGTACCCCGACTCTCTCCCTTGGCTGCCTCCCAACTCTCCAACACTCATGTGGTAGTGCTGTCTGGCTAAAGGTTTCCTCTTATGTGAATCACAAAGCATGTCTCCAAATACTGTAGGCTTTAAATCCACAGCGGCAATTGATCTGCACGTGATGTGTCTCAGTTACAAGGGAAAAACATGGGTGAATGAAAGAGGAATTGGATGATTAGAATGAGAATCAAGGGCACAAGTTGTTTACAAGCTGGTCTTGTGGGAAATCCTCCCTAACATATATTCCCGGCTAGAAAGGGATTAGTTATAATCAGCCTGAAACCATGGCAATTCACATCTCCTGAGTTTCTATCCACCAGTCCAGAATGGTGAGCAGGCAGGAACCCCAGAAATACACAGCAAAGAACTTCTAACCCAAAGGTCCCCACCTCCTGGGTCACACTAGGGTTAAGACCTAAAAATGATGTGACTGATTCCAGAAGAGGAATTCCTTGGCTTTTCAGACTTGCCCAATTTTAGACTAGTCACCTCTTCAGCTTTGCTACTCCTACCAGCATTACGGTTGCCTCCAGACACCTGAATTTCCAACACAGCCATATCTTGTTTTATGGCAACCGGTCTGACAGAGTCTGAGCACTGCATCTTGCTTACTCTTTTTCCTTTGCATTCCCAAATCCTGGACCCGTTCCACAGCTGTGAGATCAGCACCTTTCTTGGCCGTGGTGTTTTAGATGGAAATTTGACACTTGTGGTTGCTGCCTACAAATAGTCACTGTGGTCCTCCTCTCCTTCAGCGGGGAACACCCCCGGGAGCCAGAGGGTGCTGCTGCCTCCCCACTGTGAGAAAGACTCTACTCCATTCTCCTTCTTCCTCTGTTAAGAACTTGGGATAACTCAGGAAAGAAATGGAGCTTTCAGTATAGTTGAGCACACAGCATAGCCACAGCTACACCCAGAGGCAACAGCGAAAGGTGTATGCCTCAGATCAGACTGGTTACATGCTGAGTTTGTTTGTCTGCAACTGTGGCCCTTAATAGGGTCTTAATAGTTCACATTTACAGTACAATTTGCCTTCACTGTGCTTTGAAAACAGCTAGTATTTCCAAAGTAAAAGATCAATAGGCAAGGGCAAATGACTGATTTAGCAGAGCTGCAATAACCATCCCACTGCCGCTGGGAAAACTGTTCCTGTGCTGGGGTATGTCAGCCCACCTCTCGCATTGCTGGGAGCTGACACTGCTGCCCCGGCTCCCTTCTGGCATGACCAAAACACAAATTAAATGTCTTCTTCTTAGCTTGTCTTGCAGGCTGTCTTGAAGGATGTCATAGAGTTTTGTTTATCTTTTATAAACAGTGTGCTTCCCCTTCTCGTGGGATTTGCTTCCTGATTTCCTCCTTGCAGCTTGAACTTCTAGAGGATTTACAGACTGGTCTATATTTAGCTTTTGCATCTCCACGTATTCAGCAGAAGGACACATGGCACCTGCTCTGCAGCCAGGAGCTATTTTAAGCTCTTCTAAAATGGGTGATGGTATTTAGCACTTTATGTTCAAAGTTCACATTCACATATATTTCTCTAAAACAAAGCTTTACATATATTTGCACCAGCCAACACATATTGATAAAATCTGATTTTTTGTCTTTATATAACACCAGATTGGTCTGCAGTGACACCTCAAAGCAGCAAACAATAAACTCTGGAATTGGCCCTGCTACTGTTGCTCAAATCACCCTCCAGAAAAGTACAAGTACCTTCTTACAGTCTAGATAGACACTGTCCTATGTGTTACTTTAGAAAGCAGACATAAAACCAGCTGCATCAGCTATCTGCTGCGTTTGAATAGTTTTATGATTTATGTGCAATTTTCTAGTACAAAACTGAACAAAAGTTTGGAGGTTTCATGGCAGTTTTCCACACAATCTCAGAACCAGACTTGGAGGCTTTCTGAAACCTCCTGCCTCACCTCTTGTGGCAACTGAATCTTGACCACTGACTGTTGTAGCAGACCATGCATGATCCCCAGTCTCAGTTCAACACAAGCACCACCAAAGTAATCTTAAATTTCTCTCATCACTCTTAAAAGAAGAATTTCTTACTTTACCAACAACCTTGGACACCTCCCTGTTTTCCTGAGATGTCACATGGTGCCCAGACTTCCTTAGGGCTGTTCCCAGAAAATGCAGGTCGACGCTCCCAAAGGGAAGTACTCATATTAAAGCCCTTGTGCCATGTCACCAAGCAGTGACAGCAAGGAACCTGTTCATCAGACTTACCGGAGCAAAGAGATGAGCCGAGCAGAGGAAAAATGTCAGGCAGAAAGCTCAGACAAGGGCACGCCAGCAACAGGACACTGGTTCTGTAATCCTGCCACTGAGGGAAGAGGGACGGGAAGACCAAGCGAGGAGGGAAGGACAGAATGACACAGGAGGAGCAAACAGTGCAGGGACTGAGTGCACACTGTGCAGGGACTGTCTCTGATAGGCGCAGGGGAAGCTGCCTGCTGGCTGGCAGCATGAGCCAGCTATGTTGGCTATTCCCTGCTCTGACAGAGATAGCATGAGAGATTAGAGACTTGGGTCTTCAGAATGAGAAAATAAAGGAAGGATACTTACACAGCTGCTACCCTTCAAATTTAAGTCTTAATCCCTCAATGACTTGAAGCGTTGTGCTGTGTGAAATCTGTCTGTATTGACTATGGATTGGTTGCTTTATGTTGAATTTTTCTGTGTGAATTTTTCTACCACAAAGAGTGGGATGGATTTCCTTATTGTGAACTCCCAGCTGTGACTGCCCTTTGCAGCCTGGGGTTTGGGCAGGATTTGTTAAAAACAGACTGATTCTTAATTATAGACTCACTGGCTGGAAGAGACCACTGTATGAGTTTAGTTCAAGCTCTTGCTTGAAGGAAGCTGTGATCTCAGACTAGGTCTCTGAGGACTTTAAATTAGTCTTTAAAACCTCCTTGTATGGATACTGCATGGCCTCCCTGGGAAGCCTGTTATCTGGCTTGACTGTCATGGCACTGAAAAAGTTTCTCTCTAGCAAGCCTTAACTTCCCTTGTTCCAGTTTGTGCCTATTGCATCTTGTCTTCCTTCCACTTCTACACTCCTATAAAGATGCTGTCTCTATCTTCTTGATCATCTCCTCCAAAGCTGTCCCTTTTTCAGGCTGAACATCCAACCTCTCCTCACAGGACCAGTGTTCCAGTGCCAGCCACCATGGTGCTCCTTTGTTGAATTGGCCAACTTTTCCATTAAGACAGCAATGCTAAAATAGATGAGTGGTGTAGCTGCCCCCCTCATTCCCAATGAGCTCCCAAACAAATATTGCAGCCAAGATAACCTGCCTGACCTACTTTCTGCATGTGACCTTGCAGAAATGTTGGCCCGAAGTTGTTGATACAAACAAGCAGAGTGCTCCCCAGAGAGCTCAGCTGCACGCTGCTTATGCAGCAACCAGCATTTCCCACTTCTGCGACCCACAAGCCACTCATGCACCAGCTTGAGATGCCACATCACCTAAGGACCATCTGCTACCCACTCCCTAGAAGGAGATGTAGGTCAATTTAATGCACAGATGTGCAAACAATGGAGAAATGATAGGCTAGTACTGGAATTGGCAGCCAGGGCTGTGAGAAGAGAAATGGGACTTGGTCTCTAGCAAAAAAAAGGAGGCTCAGAACAAGAGGTGGCAAAACAAATACATACTATAATGACTTGGAGTAAGCCCTCAAACCAATCCATGGCAACTGAAGAACCAGTAATACTTTGTGCCTGATTTTCGAGGCATATCAGGGAAAGCAGTATTGGGCAGCTCAGTATCAAGAAGTACCAGCTCAGAAACAGTCCATATGTTAGCAGCATCTCAGAATTTTATGGGAGAGGACTAAAAGTCTTGCTATATTTGTGGAGACAGAAGGGCAAAAAGTTCACACTTGAGGTGTTTTCTCATTAGTCTTATTTCTCTACTTGCAAAAGGCAGCTCCTATAATCTGGGTATTTATGGGCATTGTGGTTTCAGGGAAAATCAGTTCTTCCAATTTTCTTCAGACAATCTTTCTTCCAGTTTTCTTCAGGTGGTGGCTTGGTAGTACTCCTAAGGAAGTCACTGATTTGGGGGTAATGAAATGGGGTGAGTTTGCAAGGTCAGGGGCTTCTGTAGAAAATCTTTTGGAGAGGGCTGGAAACTGACTGTATGTATTTTGAGAGAAGATAAAACTCTTGGGATGTTTGTGACAGGGCAGTGTGAGAGATCAGAACACCCCTGAAGATAAGGGAGTTTGCATGGGCTCTTTGTACTCCTCCTGATTTGACTGAAGAATACCAGTCCCTGTTCATTTTTCTTTTGAAATAAAATCAGCTCTGAGATAAAAATGCACAACTAAGCTACCAGGGAGCTAAGTAATAGCTGAGCTGCAGAAACTTACTCTGGCATATTCTCACTCCTTGGCAAACACAAGGCAAGACAGGTTCAGCTTTGCTCTCTTTCACTGGGGTTAAAGCTATTACGTGTCAGCTTGTTTCTGCAACAGCCAACATGTTGGGGAACCCTTATCACAGCTCTGATTTGACTGAAGAATACACTGGGCACCGGGAATTTGGTCATGTCCCTGAGACATCAGAGTGTACTGATAACAGGAAATTAGTTGGGGTCATCGTTACAAAAATCAGCTACAAGTAGTACAAAGCTACATATTTTGTGTTATTCCTAAATATGCAAGTAAATAAAACAGTCTGTGGTGGAGTCAGGAAGTAGAAACACACAGATAAAATCAGTATTACTAAGTTACTGGGGAGCATGTGGGTGTAGCTTCAGAAGACAAAAAGGGATCTGCTGGATTTAGGGCTGTGAATTGAAATAACTGTCTTAGGAATGGAAAGGGCAACTCAGACAGAGAAATTTAGAGGAGTATATTGAAAGTGCCATGCAGGCAATTTATGTGCAGAAAACAACCAGCTGACTGGCACTTGGACTCTGCATGCTGGGATGGTTACATCTGGCCAGCTCAGGACAGAGTGGACTAAAAACGCTTACTGTGAAGCCTGTGCATCATCTGAGGTCTCAGCTTTTGCAATGTTTTAGGCATTTTATGTCCTTGTTTTGGGGAAGAGAAAGAAATCGTTCCCTAATACATGAGAAAGAGGAGAAATATACCTTCCACACTTTAAAGCTAGATGACTCCTTGAGAATTTGCAGGAACAAAAGGAGTTTATTTTACAGGTGTGTTCAGCTATGAGCTGGCTTGCATATCAGTAACTCTATGCACTCTTTGTTGCACAGTGGCATTTCCATGGAGGTCATAGAGAATATCACAAACCAACTCTCTGTTTCTGATTAAATGTAATCATCGTCAGCACAAATTTATTGAAGGATAGACTTCCCCAGGGAGGAAAAAAATTCCACCTGTATTTGTCATTTGCTCTATATAATATAAAATGTGCTCAGCCTTACCAAATGGAAGGACAAGTTCATCATTAAGTCAATGCTATTGAAGCTTTTGGGTCTCCTTCCTATCTTCCTCTGGCATACCCTCTCCCTTCTTTGCCTAGGCTATTTTCCACAGCTGCAACATTCAGCTCTCACCTGCTAATGCTCCCTGCTCTCCTCACTCCCTGCTAATGTTGCTTCTGAGAGTTTCGTGTGTTCTTTCTGTGTCCAATGGGATAGTTTAGGTGAAAGACTGATGGTTCATGTTTAGAGTCTCTCTCTCTCAAATACTCAAGGGGTTTCAAAAATGTCAACTCTGAAGGCAATACTCTGTTGGTTAAAACCACTTCAAAAAGTTTTGAGGGTTTCTTTTTCACCACAAGCAACAGTTAAACAATAGAAAGATTTAGTTCTTCTTGCACTTAAACGAACACTTAGTTTGTGCAGAAGCCATAATATCCCCTGGAAGCCATACAGATAGGTTTGTCCTGCAGTCCAGAAGGTAGAGGCTGCAGAGGTTCTCCTGCCTTCTGCACTGGCAAGGAAAGGGTTGTCTGCACCCCCCTGCAACTTGTAGCTGCTCTGCTCCATGAGAACCTGCTTGCCAGCAGCAGAAGAAAATTTGGAGATTATCATTCCCAGTCCTGTCACACACAGGGTTGCAGACTTCAGTGGACTGGCATGGTCTGCTACTTCAGTTCCAGTATAATACAGATCTGTATCAGTGAGAGTATATTTTTTTAATTCTTGTGCAGGAACTTCTCTAAGAATCTGAATGAGATTTTCAAGGCTTTCCTCCTGAACAGTTTTTGGTTTATTTTTTGAGAGATACAGTTTTTTCCATATTATAGTGTGCAGGGACAGAATCACTTGCTGTAATACCACTGTTTCAGTCAGTTATATTATAAACATTATTGAAGGCCAAACACATCCTGGGCATCAAAAGCAGCATGGCCAGCAGGTCAAAGAAGGTGATTCTCCTCTATTCTGCCTTCGTGAGACCCCACTGGCCCAGCTCAGCACAAAAAAGGTGTGGACCTGTTGGAGCAAGTCCAGAACAGGGCCACAAAAATGTAGGAGGACCTCTCCTATGAAAAATATGGAGAAAGTTGGGGTTGTTCAGCTTGGAGAAGGGAAGATGTGGGGAAACCTTATAGCAACCTTCCAGTACTTCAAGGGAGCTTATAAGAATGAGAAAGAACTACTTTTTACCTTGACAGATAGTGATAGGACAAGGGGAAATTGCTTCAAACTGAGAGATGGTAGATTTAGATAAGATATGAGGAAGAAGTTTTTTTACTGTGAGGTTGGTGGGGCATTGGAACAGGTGGACCAGGGAAGTTGTAAATGCCCCATTCCTGGAAGTGTTCAAGGCCAGTCTGGATGGGGTTTTCAGCAATCCAGTCTAGTGGAAGGTATCCCTACCTGTGGCAGGAAGGTTGAAACCAGATGGTCCCTTCTGTCCTGAACCATTTTATGATTCTATGATTCTATGAAATTCTATGATTTTATGAAATAACACTGATCTGTTCTATTTAAATATTATCATAATATACTTATGTCATTACATAATAATATAATATACTTATAAAATGATAATATACAGTAAAGCAGTAAGCAGACATGTAAAATATATAATTAAAGTGTAGTGTTGATGAAGAATTTAGAAATGCCTATAAACCTAAAACATATAATTTGAACTTAGAAAGAACCCTCATAATGGGTCTTGAGACACAGAACCATAGTGACACATGAAGAGTGGTCTAGAAGTCAGAAGGCTGCTGAAGCTGGCAGAATTTTTCTGCCATTGGCACCGACAACTAAACCAGTATTGGGAGAGTCCTATGATTTTCCAATAAAGAGTTTGTCAAGATCAATCTCCACCCGGTTTAATTTACATTTTGATAGAAACATTGTAAACACCAGGACCAATAGGACATTTCCCATGGTCTCTTGGGAATCATTTCTCTCCTGTTTAGTCCTGTGCAAATGTGAAAAAGGAGGGGAGGGAGAGTAATACATTTGCATTCCACACTGTATCAATTTACTACAGATTTCCTAGCTTCACATCAATCTCATAAGGGTTGGAAGGTTGTGATTTGCCTTCTAATAAGATTTTATGGCCTGAAGGATTTGTCATATACCTAATGTTTGCCATGTTTTTGTCTACCAGAGCTTAAAGATCCTGGCTACCAATGGCACTTAATAAAGCAGCCAAATTAGCTGACACAGAAAACCCCAATAGGCAACAGACTTAACTATTTTAAGCAAATAATATAATTCCTAATCTACATCACTAAGAATATAATTTCTGCACTGTAGCAAGGAAACCACACTAAGAATCTGGAAGGAATCCCCATGGTCTGCTACTGAACAGTTTTTGATTTATTCTTGGAAAGATTCAAGTCTTTTGAAACTTTAAGAGCTAGCAAAATCAATTATCAGGGTTTCAATTTTCTCCGGGCAATTTCCATCGCTTCAGCTTGCCCAAGAGACAGGCTCTACATAAATACATTATGCTATGTGCTACTTGGAGAATTTGGAAGAGTTGAGAATAGCTCCACTTGAAAAATCACACAAAGGTAAAGAAAAACCTCAGGTGAGGCACGCCGTCACACCTGAATGCATATCAGCAGTTTGAAAATAACTCTTCTCCAATATATAAAGGTAATTTATTGGAAAGGGAAAGAGCAGTATTAGCTGTTTCTAGTTATTCTGGTACTGCAGTGAAGTTACTGCTGATTTACACAATTATAAGCGAATATAAATCTAGCATGAAACTTCAGAAAGGTACTGAATCCTGAAACAATTTATTTTTGTAATGTAATTTCATTTTAAAATGATACTCCTCTAGCTTGAAACACGGTAGGAACAGAGTTGGGCCAAGTCAACCGTCAACCACACGCATTTTCTGAACATTCTGACACAGATTTCTGACAGGGGAAATGTCTGTGCCCAATTCAGATGTGATCATGCTGTAAATCACACATCAAATTTAATTGGGAAGTCTTTTAAACACCAGTGATATGTTGGTCAAGGGTGAGCTATAGAGAAGAAATATATTCCGGCAAGATAATGTAGTCTGAATTACTTTGTAAAAGGTACTTGTCTTTGTCTTTTCCTCCCTTTTCAAAATCCTTCCATTTGCTAGTAATGTTCACTTGCATCAGTTTCATTATCAACATGTATCATTTATTTTGGATTGCTGCTAGAACTGGCTTATACAACTTAGAAATGTTAAAGACTCATTAAAAGCTCAGTCCTGCAGCTGCTTTGTGTGTGGATCTGTCATTGATTTCCCAAGTAGCAGAGAGAATAAAGCCAATTAGAAATTGAAGGCTTGAATCTCTCAGCTGTATCGGCTGTACATGGGCAGGAAAGCATCTCATAATTGGAGCCCAGCATCTTTCTGGAAAGATTTGGAAAGGTCCAAGTTCTGCTGACAATCTTAAGGAAACTGAGGGTGGCAGGGGACTGAACAACACTGAGGTTATGACTTACCTGTCTAAGAATACTGGAGGAAAGCTTAGGTGCTGACACAATGAAAATTACACAGATTGAGATAAGTGATGATTGGAAGTCAGGGGAACATTTGTGGTGAAAGATAAAGATCTGTAGAAAGAAGTGGGGAAATAAGAGGCAGTGATGGTGAAATAAGTCTTAATGAGGATTTTATTTTATAGGATAATGACAGGGTGGACAATGAACTGTTAGTTCAGAAGGAATGATCCTGTGATCGGCAGAACTGGCAGCACTACTCTGTGATGTCTAAAACTGCCGCTGATGTAAACAGCCATGACCTATTTTAAGGCATGCATGGAAAGAGAATCACTACATGGAAAATGCAAGAGGTATATTGGCACTGGCAGATCAGAACTGTGAAACGGTGTCAATTGGATTTTTATAAGGGTTTTCTAGCCATGCAGAAGTACCTTATTACACATGATATTTGTGGGACCAAATTAATAAAGAAGAAAAGAGTACCCAAGAGAAGGAAGATTAATAAAGAAAAGATCAGGTGAGAGTGAGCTTCATATTTTACTAAGCTGAAAGACAAATATAGGAGGTGGTACCAATGTCCCCAAATTGTTAGAATATAGTAAATCTTCATTCTGTGTACATAAAAAGCCTATGCAAGCTGTATTTATTGAGAAAGGCAATTTGGTTTCTAATTTAGATCCTGGACTTGAATAGAAGTATACAGACAGAGACATACATATTATTTAGCCTTAGGTATCTTCAGATGTGTCTCCAAAACTCTATTACTATGAATTTAAAGTGTTTTTCCTCTAACAGCATTCTAAAGGAGAGGATGGGTCAAACAGATCTCAGTGCTTTTCAATAGCCTCAGAGCAGTTATGTAATTTGAGACTCTCAAACTATTTGGAGTATGGGGAATTGCTGAACTAAGGGAAGAAAATTAACTATTTAGCCCCCCACTTGGAATCAGAGAGAACAATTCTAGTTCACTGGGAAACTCATCATCAGGCAATCTGCAATATTGTCTGTATTTCTGTAGCATTGCAAGACACATCACTAGTTACTGTTTGCTTCTGTGCTTCCAGCGTTCTCCAGTCGTGTAGTAGCTTGCATGCAAGATTGTAATATAACCTATTAAGTAACTTCAACATCAAGCACCAGTGAACTGCAAAAAGCACACTGTACTCATTATTTGGAAGGGTAAACTGAGACATAAAGTGTTACATGTTAATGTACAAAAAAATAAGGACTTGCCCAAGGTCATGCAGATGGGAACAAGATGTGCTCAGATTCTTTTCTACTTTAATTGTGGCACGCTTGCTTAATACAGGAGCACCAGAGTTGTATACTTAGAGTGAAAGGGAAGTCCCCCCCACAAAAATGTTCTGTGTCTTTGTGCTCTTTATGTCCCTTCACTTTCTGCAATGGGTTTACATGGGTTGACAAATTCATGTAATCTGTCCAGTCAGCTTGAGCAAAGATGGTCTAAAGCCCACACTGCTTTTAACAAAGGAAGGCTAAGTTAAGTAAATACAGGATTGGAGGGCCTAAATGTTAACCAATCTAATCTACTCCTGTACAAAGGAACTGTAGTCCACATGACCAGGTCTCTTGGTTTTAAAAGACAAAAGTATCCACTAAGGAAGGCAGGGGCCTCCCTTGGAATAAAAAGTGAAACCCCCTCCCTCCTAATTATAATTTTGAAATTAAGAGGCTCCCAGGCAAAGATATAAGGACAGGAATAACAGTTCTTTACTAGTAAGAACAACAAAAAAATTAACAAAGTACAACTTAACAGGAAAAAAAATAAAATACGGTAGTACACAAACAAAACCCGACAGGGTATGACCTGACACCTCGTCAGTCAGGGTGTTGGTAGCAGCCTGATCAAATGGTGGCTGCAGCCCTCCTGGAGTGGAGTGTGATTCTGTTGAAGCAGTGATCTAGAAGGGTGCAGTCCTCCTCCAAAGATCCAGTGGTAGTGTGGAAAAGGCGTGCTCTTTCCTCTGGGATTCTAGTAGAAATGAGAGGGGCCAGTTGTGTCCCGAATCCCAGTTTCTATTCAGGTGGAAATGCCTGGCTTCTCCCCCTGGTTGGAGCATTTCACAATGGGATTATGTAATTTTATCAATGGCCCATTAAACCGAATTATATCTTCCCGGANTAATTTTATCAATGGCCCATTAAAACGAATTATATCTTCCTGGACTTTTATTGATGGCCCATTAAAAAGAATGATATCTTCCTGGAAAAAGGGTGGGTGGTGGAAGAGATAAGAACAGTGCCCTTCCTGGGCTCAACAGATGGTGACAGAATACACATTCCTGGTCACATCCTGCCTTACAATCTTAGCTATAATGGCCCATTAACAGAAGATAAAGATGGATCTAGGAGAAGATGGGTCTTGGAGAAGATAAAGAACACCGCCCCACCTAGGTTCAACAGATGGTGATAGAACACACACAGCCTTGGCCACATCCTGCATTGCAATCCAGGGAAATGTGTAATTATGACTTTCATTAAATTCAGAAAACGTCTGTGAGATCTCTGAGAATTTTCAGAGGTTGTGACTGACTACCTACACACGAGAATGCAAATAAAATCACAGGACTGTAATTCTAATTACTAATAAATATTACCTTTTTTCAGTTTGTTTTTCTTTTTTCCCTTCTCTCATCATTTGGTCTCTCATCTGTTTTCCTTGTCTTGTAAGAAAGTCACCCAGAGCCACCATTCTGTTACATGATTGTGTACAAAGAAAAAAATTAAACCAGTCTTTAGGTTTCAGTCAAAAATCTATTCTTTCTCAATTATTTGCCAGTCACAAAAAGGAAAAGCTTTTGGAAGGCACACCAGTCAGAAAGACCCCAAGAAACCCTCCTATGTGCCACCCAACAGCAAGTAAGGAGAAAATAGAGTTCTTTAAAGTCTGTTTTTCTCTGTATTCTCTTTCCTTTTATGTCACAAACTAATGTTTGACTAGCTAGGTTCTTGTGAGGCTCTATCAAATTTAAAGTCCTGTTCCATGACCCTGCTCCTTTGTAGTCTATCAGGTATCAAGGACACCCACAGGTCATCAATCTTCCACATAACCTTCATAAACAAAGTGGAAGAAGAAAGTCATGCAGTATTTCAGCATGATCACCCATCTCAGACAACAAAGACTGAGGAGTCATGAATCCAGTAACTCTTGGCACAAGCAGATGCAAGCTGGCAACTTGCCTTTCTCAAGGAAAGTACAAAATCTTCCTGATAATAATGGATGCTTCACTGGCAGTGTGAATTGGTTTGGATGTTAAATATGATATACACCTATGTCTTTACTATTTTAGCAGAACAAGCAGAAAACAAAAGTGTACCGTACCCAGAGATGGGACATACATGAAAGTGATTCATGAATGTATTTAAGCTTCCTTAAAAAGCAACATGCAATTTTCTCACAATGAAAGAGGCTGACCAAAGCCACTGACAAGCATTTTGGAGCTGTTCATTTTTGTGGGGGAAGAAAAAAAAATTAGGAAAATGTTAGTCAATCACATTTCCATCTACTTGCCTTTCCTTCTCAGTAGTTAAAGGGCACCTGCTGCCAAGGTCATACAGACCCCACAAAATTAAGAAAGAAGATATTTTCAAGTTATTTCACTTTAAATTGAGGAAAAAAGATAATCAGAAGGTCACAGTAGTTCATTATCAGAATGATTTTAACAGTTATAAACCCCAATAAGTTAATGTCAGAGCAAAATATGGATCAGAACATACTCTAATCCATTCTTGACCCAAACACCACGTGGCACTGTATTGAATTATGTTACTGAGAACATCAGATAGACTCTCAGTCATCACAGTGATTGTGAATTCTGATGTAATCCAATCTGAAATTACCACTGTTACATGAAGTGTTTGACTTGGAGAGGATGGTTCATGTCTGCATCAGCAGTGCTGCGCTCATGCAACACTTTAACTTGATCCAGCAGTGTCTCCAGAAACACCAGTCCAGACTCTCAAGGACTTTAAAGACCCAAGACTAATTTACACCACCATGGTATAACTTGACCAAGCAACATATTGTCCTCCTAAAATGAATAATGTGTTCTGAGCACTTTTAGGCCCACTGATTCTGGTGGGGTGACTTTGGGGGAGCTGAAATAACTGCATTAGGCTCAGAATATGCTATGCAGTTTTGGCATAAAGTACTGCCTGCACTCCAAAAAGTATCCCAAGGCTATGGCTATACTGGATAAGCCATCGGTCTGGCCTTGATTTTTGACTTGGATTTCATTGACCAAGCAGTTACCTTTGTCAGAACTGGACCCTAGATCACTGATCTAGATTTTAGTTATACAGCATATCTGGAAAA